>JAFLJL010001612.1:27500-30000 GCA_018398815.1 Conus ventricosus | reverse complement strand
ACTCTTCATTTGGAACTTTCTCTCTCTTTCTCCTCCTCCCTCCCTCTCTCTCTCTCTCTCTCTCTCTCTCTCTCTCTCTCTCCTCTCTCTCTCTCTCTCTCTCTCTCTCTCTCTCTCTCTCTTTGTATGTGTGCGTGCGTGTGTGTGCGTGCGTGCGTGCGTGTGTGTGTGTGTGTGTGTGTGTGTGTGTGTGTGTGTGTGTGTGTGTGTGTGTGTGTGTGTGTGTGTGTGTGTGTGTGCATGTACGTGTGTGTGTGTGTGTGTGTGTGTGTGTGCGTGCGTGCGTGCGTGCGTGCGTGCGTGCGTGCGTGTGTGTGCGTGCGTGCGTGCGTGTGTGTGTGTGTGTGTGTGTGTGTGTGTGTGTGTGTGTGTGTGTGTGTGTGTGTGTGTGTGTGTGTGTGTGTGTGTATGTTTAGGGCGCAAAGAGGAGATGGGAGGAAAAATAGCTTTTGGAGAGATTCGATGCTTCAGCAGATTTTTCTGATACTGTAACCTCTGGCACGAGTCGTCGCCCTATCCCGTACCTCACCATAGGAAATGTCCGATGCCAGAATGTCTTAAGACAGACCCAGATTCTCTGCATTCCGGGGTAAGCCGTTTTCTTCGAATCTCATCATCACTAAAGTGTTGTTCGTTTCATGTTTCGGGTTTTGCTCGTCTCCTTCTCTCAGTTTATCTTAAGTCTTCCAAAGTCTTAGCAGAAGGGTTCAGAAGCAGCAATGGCGTTTCCAGAAACGACAAGCTCATTAACAGTTCACCTGTCATTAGTTTGAGGAGAAATGTTTTTCATGTGTATTGATATACAACGGACATTAAACGTGGTTTCTTTGACCTCTATGGACTCCATACCCCTCTGGCTTCATTGGTATATCCAAAATTTTGAACACGGATAAAAACAAAGTCTGTTCTTTGATGTGCTCAGATAAACGGCGAACAACAATGTCTAACTCCCACAGTCTTCAGACATCACCAGTGAGTCTCACATGCATCGTGAACATCAGATGGCTTCTCAAGTCATCTCTAACAAAACCCTGAAGGAAAGAACCAAGCATGTTCTTACATGAACTGATACACTTCTGTTTGATGTCACTTGAAAAAGACTGTAAGAGTCGAAACGTTGTGCTTTTTTTTGGGGTGGGGGGTGGGGGTGTTCCTTTTGACCCCCCTTTTGTTTCGGTCTTTACTACTTTACCCTCAAGTAATATACATGTTCTTACAGACATCGTAGAGATTCAGTCATGGAGATGGGGCAGGACTGACCACACACAACGAAAGCCTCCAACCAACATCACCAGACAGGACACTGAAATGGAACCGAGAGGGGGAGAAAGAAGGTGGGATGATCTGGACAGACCTGACGCCGGCTCATGGATTGTGAAGTGGAGGTGTTCAGTATGACATGGTCCCAGCTAAAGGTCGGTTGAGTTGCGAGTCTTCTGTAGGGGTGTTGCTGCAGCCGCGGGGAATTCAGAAGGTTAAGTCAGGTAAGTGAAAAATAACGTTGGTTTAAAAGTACACACAGATACACACACACACACACACACACACACACACGGACGCACGCACACACGCCCGTGCACGCACGTACGCACACACACACACACACACACACACACACACACACACACACACACACACACACACACACACACACAATTTTTTTTAAATATCAGCCATATGCGGATTAAGAAACCTAATCGTGAAAGTGCCATTACTGCTATGGGACGCCTGCTGTCTGATTATCAGTTAATTCCCCTCAGATATTTCTCTACAAAAGAGTCCTGGCAAGTCGTATAATCATTGCGTTTACTATAGCTGCACTTTGAGTATGAATTTCCAGCACGTATAGTTTTTCAGCTTCACGTAAAAGAATAGTCTGAGCAGTTGAAAGAAGACTGTCTGACAGAGTGCTTTTGTTTGCATATTTGTTTGTTTGTGTGTTTGTTTTTCATAAAGAAAAACTTGATATGCGAGATTATCAGTATACATCAGGCTGCAAAGAAATAGGAACAAATTGTCAGCTTTTTCGTGCCGTCAGTTTTAGTACTTCCCATAATTCCCTGCGGTTTTAGCACACTTGAAAACAAATCCAGCTTATTCCATGAAATACGTGCTGTCACTGTGAGTACCTCCCACAATCCCTTGCGGAGCATGAGCTGTTTAGCATCCAAAGGGCCGTAACTTCCCAGCAGCACATGGTGTCAGGAAGGACGGTTTGGCTGGTTGTGTTTTTTTTTTTTTTTTGTCTATTTGTTCCGTCTCTCTCCAAGTTTATGTAGATAGTGCCATATTCATCTATATTCATGAAAATAAAGGTCATATGAGGGTATGATTATCCCGGCATGTCTAATATTTCGAAATGATGTGAAGCGGTCGGTGTTTGTTCTTTCCACACTGATTTTTTTTTAAATGCAGAAATATTTTCAAAAATAAAAAAAGAGGGGGGGGGGGGGGGGTTAATTTGGTTTGTATTCATACTATAATTCATTCATGTTTAGAT
>JAFLJL010001612.1:0-15000 GCA_018398815.1 Conus ventricosus | reverse complement strand
TCACGCCAAAAGTCTGAATCGAAGACCGGAAAAAACTGGGGAAGGCAGTAGCCGGAATGGCAAACAGCACGGCCCACATACACCCAACTGCTGGAAATCGAAGACCAGGAAAACAACGTGAAGGGCAGTCCCGGAATGGAAAACAGCAGGGTTTCCCACGATGCCGCAACCCCGGAATCAAAGGAAGGAAAAAATTGGGGGGAAGTTAAATGGACGGCCATTCAAAAGTCGTGTAGTAACAGCAGCACAGAGTAAATAGCCGTTGCAGCGTTTGCTGTCGAAAAAATTTTTTCTAGTTGTCCAACGCAGCAGGTAAATAGCCGTTGCAGTGATGTGTCGTTGTAACAATTTTTCAAATTGTTCAGCACAGAGCAGAAAAACAGTTCCAGCGGAGGGGTTGCATCAGCAGCATGAGCAGCGCAATGCTGCTTTGCTGAAAAGGCTGTCTGATAATAAAGCACAGTATTAAAAAAGTAACGGGGGGTAGAAGCAGCAGTAAACCCCGTAGTAGTAGTAGTGTTTGCCGCAGTAGTGGTAGAATATAGTTAGAGTAGAGTAGTAGTAAAGCGCAGTAGTAGCAGTATTTTGGTAGAGAAGTAGTAGTCGCCCCCAGCGTGGTGTGGGAGTGTAATGTAGAAATAGTAGAAGTAATCGCTGTAGCGGGAGCGCAAGCAGGAAATAGCGTAGTATTTGTGCAGCAGCAGCACAGCAGCGGTAAGAAACGCATTTTACCAACCTGGCCCCTTTGCCCCCTCCCCAAGTTTTGGGCAAAAGGGGCCCTAAAAGCCCCCTTTTTCCTGTTCTTGACAAGTAAGACTTCATTAACCAAAAAATAAACTTTTATCTAAAAAAAAAATTGAACAAACATAAAGTAAAAAATCCTGTTAAATTAAAATTATGATGGCTTCCCGAGCACTGTGCCGCGGCCTAATTACGGGTTCGGGGATTGTGGCAGGGCGTATCGGGTTTTACAGGGGGTTCGTGCGGCGGGAACTGCTGCGAGACACGGGGCGTGCACACCTGATGACGAGACGCTTGCCAGTTTATATTTTACTGCGCATAACCCTCTTATGAATAAGTGCTGAGCTTAAATCCGTGCCTTTGTGTTGGGGCCACCTACACGCCGCCGCCATTTTACATTTGACAGGGGGCTGGCGGAGAGAGAACTTGTGTGTGTTAAAAACAGGTGAGTCGGGAAGTGGTTTTTTCAATCCTTCTGCTTGCTGGAAGTGACAAAATTTTACTCAAAAAATGGTGAAATGTTGTATTTTCGAAAGGAAAAAATTTTGATCAACGGCCCGATTTTGTGGAAAAATATTTTGTTTTTTGGGCCAGGAAAATTTTTTTTGAGAAGAAATTAGGGGGGCCCCCTGTTCCCCTCCCCAAACCCAAAAGGAAGCATTTCTTTTTTTGTTTCTCACAAAAACGGAACTTCAGTTGAGTTTTGACAAATATTTGAAAACACGCTTTGTGAGCTGCCTTCCGATCCTTTGATGAAACCAAAAAACCTTTGTAACGTTTAAGAAATGCCCCTCTTACCCCGAGCTTGTGTCGTAAAAGATAGTAAAAAGAAATCTCTTTCTCGGCTCTTTTTTTAGGGCATTGGCTTCAAAAAGCAAAACAATTTTGAAACGAAAAAAACAAAAAACGGGGGAGTCCTATCTGAAAAAGATTTGCTGGTCGAGCAAACTCGCGTAAAAAGGGAATAATTGAAGGTATTTTGTTTTTTTTTTACCCAAAATTTCCAAATTGGATTTCTTTAAAGAGTTATACAGAAAACGGAAAACTCATTCTGAATACTAAAACCAACCCCCAACTTTAAAGATTCTGGCATGAACACATGAGTTTTGAACGCATGGCGGGGAAATTGAGCCATTTCCCACGGGGTAGTTTTACTAGCGCCCAAAAAAAAACTGGCCAATGGCAGAGTTTGCCGATTGACCCCAAAACCCCACCTCTACCCACCTACTGGGCGGCCCAACACCCCCTTACCACCAGCACCCAAAAAAAAGCATGACGGGGTTAAAAAAAGGGGTTTTTAGCTACCCGGGGTGGGGTTTGGATACTTTTTTTCCGACGCAAAAACGATGACTGGGTCTAAAATTGGGGTTTTGCATACCCCGGGGGGGGTTTGGATACTGACGATAGTCTTCAACGCCCCTGCACCCTTTAAGTTCAAGTGGAACAAAAAAAAACCCCCTTACTTTCCAAAGCACTATCCGTTATTGTGTGTTTGTTTTTTGTTTGTTTGTTTTTTTGTTTGTTTTTGTTGTTTGTTGGTGTGTTTTGCCTCACCCCCCCCCCCCCCCACGCATGCCACCCCCACCCCACCCCACGCATCCCAACCCCCCCCCCCCCACGCAGCACCCCTTTAAGTCACTTTTAAAGTTTTAAATTTTAAGTCCCCCAAGTCATTTTTTAAGTCCCCCCAAGTTTTTAAATTAAAAGTTTTTTTTTTAAGTTTTTAAATTAAGTTTTTTAATTAAGTTACTTCAAGTTCTTAAAATTCTTGATAAAGTAACTTCTATTCGTACTCAAGCCCCCTAAAGATCAAAAGTTACCCCTTAAGTAAACAAAGTTTTATTCAAGTTATCTTATAATTATAAAAAAAACAATTATTTTTTTATCTTAATAGTAGATGCCTAATTATAACAACCGCGTAAAAAAAAACGCGTCATCGTTGAGGATTCTTGTTAACGCCTTGGCGTGAATTGGTTAGATAGTTTTAATGAAGTTCTTACACCCAAAGGGAAACCCTTGATTACTTTGGGTTTTGGGAAAATGTCTTTTATAGACTCCTGTCTTTTATTTTTGACTCCATCATTTTAAACAATAATAATCCCCCATTTTTTATAAAAAAAATTTAAAATTTAATTCAAAAAAATATTATTGCTTTTTAAATGGATAAAAATGATTTTTTTTTTTTGGGCGGTGTGCGGCTGTTGTCTTTTCAAATTTTTGGGTTCAGATTTTTTTGGTGGTTTTGTTTTGTTGCCCTTGGTATTATTTTATAACCGAAAACGCCCCCCAGCAGCAATGGCGCCCAAAAATGGGAACAGTTTTAAATTCAATATTCCTGAAGACTTTGGTGCCTTTTTAAATTTAAATTTTCTCTTGTTCTGAGCTGGGTTGGATCAATGTTTGGGGTTGGGGGTGTTATGTTTTCTTATGAGTTTATATTCTTTATTGTAACTTTTAAATTTTCTTTTTTGTTTAACTCTGTACCTTTTCCCTGCGAAAACGCCCAGATTTTTACTGGTCACTTTCCGACTTGATTTAGTGTTTTTTTGATTCAATGTTTCCCGATTGTGATTTTCACTTGTTCATTTTGAAGGGAAAAAAATCTATATGATTAAAAAAAAATTAATCCTTTGTTAACGGCGATAACAATGTTCCCAAAACGTAAATAAATACAGCTTAGAGACTCTAATGTTTTTAAAATGATTTGGTTAAAAACATAGTAAATTTTTGTTCAGAATAAAGGGGGCAAAACGTGATAGTTTTAGTGACAAAAATAAAAATGTTTGTCCTACACTTTTTACCATTCTCGACCCCAGCTGCGCTCATACCCGTTATTATATTTTATAATGCTTGTGGCGACATCTGTTGAATCGTTTATGTGAATTCAGTTGGGAAATGTTTGTTTTTCCAAGCGCCAAAGAATACAACCCTTTTCCCTTTTTGGGGAAATTGTTTATCATCAACTTCTTTTATTTGTAATTCAGGGGAAGTTTAGGCTACCCTGTACTCTACAGATCATGCTGTTTTTGTTTTTATTAATTATAAAATTTTTTTTATTTTTTAAAATGGCAACCCCAAAAAATATACCAACCCTTTATTTCCAATTTTCCGTTTTGGGGGCCCAAGTGTAGGGTACTAAGCTTGTAAAAGCCTTTTTAAAAAAAAAACCCGGGGGTCTTGGCAAAAAAGACTTGAGGATTCAGCAAAAACAAAACCTTTATTACAGCTTCATTTGCTCGGGTTTTCTAGTTAAGCAAGGGGAAAATTCCCGAGAATTAAATATGTAAAAAAATACATTTAAAAAAAGGGGTTCACTGTAATGATGTGGTGGCGCTGTGGTGAACGCTTTTTTTTTAGCGGAAGTAATTTCGCGTTTAGTAAACTACGGGGGTGACGACAGAAAAAAGACATAAAAAAGTGTGGACAAACTACTGCGCACAAGTCACTATGAAAAAATGATTGAGCAGTTAGATTTTTTTTAAAAAAACACACTGAAAAAAAAACAAAAAAAAAAAAAAAAAAAGGGGGATGCAGTTTCCATTTTTGATGTTTATCAAGCGATAAAAGAGTATTATCTGTAAAGGGCAAAACCCAAAGGACATTACCCCCCCCAAAATTATGACTTTTATCAAACCTCAAAAAACAAAAGATGCAAGAAATCGCGTTTTTTGTCGTTGGATGACTGTTGTCTATTTTGTTGGCATAAAATTGGTGAATAAAAAAAGAACAAAAAACTATTTTTCCCAAAAAGGATTTTTGGAAGGATAAAGCAATTAAAAAGCTAAGCCAAACACGGGGGGTCTGAACAAACAGCAAAGGGAAAGGGTTTTCAAACAGCATTTGGCAAATTTTTTACCCGCGCCTGAAATCAGAGCCACACTTTGTGAAAACCCTCCGACGGGCACCATCAAATGGACCCCCTTATTTACCCCCTGATACGTTGACGAAAAAAGATTTTAAATACGCACTAAAAGCATTGACATGCTTCAGATACAAAGTGCAACATTAACCCAAAAGAGTGCTTCTGGTTTCTGTTTCCAAAAGTGATTATCAAGGGGCCTTTTAATTTCCTGCATGATTTAAATCAATGATGGAAAAAATTTAAAGGCCCAAATGAAACAATTTTTGTTAAAACTAGAGTTACCTTAAAAGAGGCATTCCAGGAGTTCCAAAATCACAGGCTTTGTTGAAAACTTTAACAAAGTTGTGAAAGCTTTTTTTTCCCACCAGTTTCCCGATGATTGAAATTCTCGCAAACGAATGGGTTTTGAAAACCCTCAGTTTTGCGCGCAAGTTAAGAAGAATTTAAAGGCCTAAAACCAGTCAAGCAATCAAAAGAAAAAATTAATGTTGTTGAAGGAGAGTCTTCATCCCGCAAATTTACCATTTGGTTAAAAAATAAGGTCCCTTTTTTTACCGGGGGGAAACGGAAGGGGGCACCGAAAAGGCAACCGATCCGTTTTGGGGTGTTGACCCAAAAGAAATAAAAAGAAATTTTAAAGATGAATCCCCCCGTGTATTTTTTCGGAAAAATGACACAACAAAAACAACCCGCTCCCCAAAGATCTTTTGTGAAAGAAAAAGCGATAATCCCACCAGACCAGTTCCACTTTAATTTAAATTTTTAAAAATAATTTAAGTTTAAAATGGAAACCCAAAAAAAAAGAACATGGAAAGGGAAACAAGAAGGATAAAGGAAGAGACCTTTGAATTCTACGAGAATATTTAGGGCGTGTTTCTCTATTAGGGGGTTAATGCAAAAACAAATGTACTATTTGTGTTGAAAAAACGCTAAGAGGATTTCCCTTTGGGGGGCACGCGGGCCGAGCACTTAAGCCCCAATCCCAAATTTTCACATCAAAGGGAGAAAAGAAAAAATTTTTAATAAAAAAAAAATCGAGCACATAAGCAAACTGAGAAAAATTTTTGAAAGAATTGGAAATGTGTGTTTTATCTTCTAAAAAAAAAGGAAAGTTGAACCCGAATATAACTCTTCGGTTTAAAAAAATATGTAATATATGTTCTATAATGGCCAATGCAATGAAAACTCTGGATTTTAAAAAAACACACGTTTTGGTTTGTTCTATCTAATGACTTTTTGTTAAAACGTTGTGTTGATTTCATGTAGATTAGATGTGTTTTACTTGTCATGATGAAAAGCTTTTTGTCAAACAATGCTTCTTTTTAGTTGTCAGCATATGCTCGACTGCACAAACTGCGGGGAAATTTCCCTTTTCTTTTTTAAAGTTTTTCCTGGGTCGAAATACTGTACTTTTTTACCTTAAACCAATAAAATCTTAATCCCTTTCCGTAATTCATCCTCATCTTTCCTAAAACCTTCTTGTTAGTAATTGAATGTATTGGCGAATCTTTAGGGTAAATCGGATGTGTCGTACCATTCTTGCCCTTTTGATATGCTAATACCGTGTCTTTATAGATGTCTTCAGTAGGGATTCTATAACAAAACTTTTGTCTCTGTGTTAAGTACTCTGGACTTGGATTCAGGGGTTTAAAGTAGTCATAAGAAACTCTACATAAAAGCTTTGATTAATTCTTAAAAACAGTAAACCTATAAATACGCTTGTTCCAATTAGACTTTCTTTTTCTTCCTCATTATGCCAAAAAGCTGATCATTGAAAAATCTTCTGAAAGTCCTGATAATTTGGTTTTGAAGTCAGTTTAATTTGCTTCGTCTCTCTGGTGACAATCTAACATCTTTGCGCTTGTGGGATTTCCATAGTCTTTCAAAAACAGCTGTTGTTCATCAGGCTTGAAAAGTTCTTTTCTGAAGCGTTGTGGATAGTTCTGAGATCAGTGTTCGTCATGATGTATGGTTTCATGAAACTGTCCTTGATCAAACGCAATTATACGATGAACTGCTGTTAAATTCAAAACCATGTCTTAAATAAAATTGTAGAAGTCTGTAATGACAGACATAATTTTTTTTGACCCCGAAGATTAGGCACAAGTTTAGGCGGCTCGTTTTTGCCATCTTTAGGCTTCTGCTGCTCATGGATAGGTCATTATGAGGTCATGGAGTTCATTAGGATATTCTAAGTCAACTCTAGAATGTATCCATGCTGTTGACCCGGCAGTTAAACTGGCCCAACCTATTTAATGCTTTTTGAATATTATTTAACCTGTGTTCATTTTAAAGTTACGTAATGGAAGCGAATTGCGCCATAGCCCAACCATACAGCTTGTTTGATCTAAATACATGAGATAGTAGACTTTTACTTGGATCATTAATCATCTAGGTATTTGTTGTTTGCTTTTACAGTAATGATGCGACGCCATACTAATGCTCGCGCAATCCGTTTTCATTATCTGAATCCTTGGTAAATCTGACAATAAATCAATCTGTACTCCAGTAACTTTAAGAAAGCGTCCCCAATCATCCGGAGCGCAGAAATGTAATGCGCGGGATCCAAAACTGTAATGTTTCTGCGGTCTTTCTATACTTTTCAAAACGTCCGCCAAACAAACATACATCGGCCATCAAGTATGATCATGATAGTCTCCCATCGTTTTACACTTTAACTTTCTTGCACGCTCTTGGATGTGGTATCAGAATCACTGATGTCTTTTCTGAGACTAGAAAAAAGAACGCGCCTTTAGGTGGAAGTGTTTCTTCGTCAAACCTTTCCAACTGTCTCATGTATCATAAGGATAAACGCCCTTTCTAAGAGAGTGGGGTCAAACTATATTATTCGTTATTGGCGCACTTTAAGGACATAGCCAGCGACTCTAATGAACCATCAAACTGTGCCTGTTAGAGTCATAAAAAAGGACAGTTATTTAGTGAAACACATGTACTTTTCTGATGACTGTTGCAATGCCTGACCCTAAAGGCGTCGTCTACTGCTGTCAGTATAAGATTGAGAGTCGTACCGCAAGTTATGAAGAAAGATGGGCAGCTTCCATGTCTTTGTTACAAACTTTAGTTGTAGATTGCATTTTACTGTGCGCTGCTCCTCTGAACGTTCCACTAATGTGATCATGGTCTCTTACCTTCGGATTCGCTGCGCCTGATGAGTGGCCTACTAAAACCGAAATCAAACACATGTGGTGGCTGAGTCATACTGTGTTGATCTTCAGGCGTCATCCATGATTTTCCGATAAATTCAGATTATTTTAGAACAGTTATTATCGCACTTGCTGCATGCGTTTTAAGAGTATTCTGCAGCAATCTGGTCATCTGTATCAATTCTGGAGTGAATGAGCGCCATCCGACCTAACAATAATGAAGGCAAAATGAACAAATCTGAGAATACTCAATAAGATGTTTTTCGAAGTTTTTGTGGCGCTTGGACCTTCATAAGGAAACAATAAGCGACTCGAATTCTGCTTAAAACTACGTATGGAGAATTTTGCGTCGTTTTCCGTTCTTTTTTTATAAACTTTAGATCGGGTGGGGGGCGTAATTAGTTTGTATTCAGTCAACGTGGGCCGATACAATGTTTCTTATTGTTGCTTGCGGCTTGGTGATGGAATTTTGTTAAACATTTTTGCAGAATTCTTGTTTGCTCCATCTTTTGAAGTATGCTGCATTTTGTTTACTCATTGTTCGTTCATTGGCTAAAATTGTGGCAGCCCGCTGGGAAAGAATCTGTTAGTAAGTCAACATGATTTTTGTCATGGATACCTATGTTGGATGTTTCTTAGACACTTTAATCGGTTTTTTGTAGATTTGTTTCTCATCCTTGTGTAGATATTAACAGTTATTGGTTTGTTGTGTTCTTCAAACTTGATCATTTGATTACCACTAACAGGAAAGATATTCCGCTAAAGTTAAAGATCATTAATGTAATCCCAATAGTTAGACACTCTCTCTGCGTTTTGCGGACGTTAATGCAGCTTGCGAGAACAACACATAAAACATTTGCTGTCTGTATTCTTTATGTTTAGATAAACTGCTCTTTTTGCAACTAATGCTGGTGGTAGTGGAATGTAAAGACTTGCAACAATCGGCGCATACTTTAGCTGTTTTAATCTGATCTCTAAGATTCGCCCTCTGACAACCAGAGCCTCTCATTTGGCTTCTCAGCGGACACTCAAACTGTGTACAGGCCGTTCGTTGCCCAAAACCGAGGTGTTAAGTATTACGAGAAAGAATAGTCTGTTGTTTAAGTCGAGACCAGATGACTTCTAGTTTTCTTCATTTATTGTTATATAGTCGATTAAAACAGCTAACATTACTTTAACTGGTGGGTCTATTGTTAGTTTACCTGGAACTTGAGAATAGCATGAGCAACACTTGCCCGTACGCTTGCTGGATCAATGACTTCTAAAATCAATATCATTCAAAGCTTTTGACAAACGCTCTCCCTTAAGCATTGCTTCAAACAATTCGTCTGGACCTTCATATATCTTATCCATGCTGAGTTTCTTTTCTAACTCAAAATATTTATTTAAATCAAAAAATAATTAATCAATATCAACAGTCTTTTTGTGCTTGGACTCATAAACTAAAGTATAAACACCCTTTGGCGTTGTTAATGTGAGCTGTTTAGAGCAAGGTTTAATGTTTCGTTTTTTTTTAACATTCCTTTTTTATCTGCTCGGGTCTGGCTGTTGAGAAAAACTTGTCCTCGCCTTTCTTTGAAGATCAAACTTTTGTCTTTTGTAGTCATCAAATCGGCCTGTAAACGATTAAATTCTTTTTTTTTTTTTTTTTTTTTGCTGTCCCACTCTCTGCGCCACCTCAGAGGCAGTGCACCCACGCCGCTCATTCCGACACCCCGTCCACAGCCACAGCCCGGTCGGCCCCGCCGCAGCCCCGGCACCGGCAATCCACAGGAAGCAGTCAATGTCAAGTCGTCAAGAGGCAACCCACCGAGGAGACACTGCACTGCTGCCGAGTCACTTCGGTGGTGTTCAGTGGCGCCTGTTCTGATCTAACATACGCAGGACACCACCTACTAAGCCCCCTACTGACGACAATAATTGCTTAGTCGCGGAGCCGGCGTGAGTGAGCTCTCCCTCCGGGGGGCGCCACCACGTCCGTCCAACGACAGCCCCATGGACTCGCCGATACCGGTGACCTCGACGGAACCAAACCAAGGTCACAGACGTGGAGAGGACATCGAAATTGAGGTCACCATGAGAGCAGGGCATGAAGGGCCACAGAATTTGAGACTTTATATTTTTAATGCTGATCGATGAGAATGAGGATGATTAAGATGATGCCACGGATTTCCGTTTCGGTCTGAGACTACATGACAGGGCTGTACTCTACGCTTCCTTTCATAATATATCCCGGCGTCAACCAGGCCGAGAGATACAGGCACCTGCAGTGTTGGTCAGGAAATTTTAGCAACACTCTCAGAAACGCATCCATTAAGTGGATGAAACTCGACTGTGTGGTTCCAGTCTTCCCAACTGAGTCCGCAGCAAACTCAACTCTGGGTAGGAGCCGGTCGGGGCAGAAAAAACCACATGACTTCTGATGGGATCGAACCCACGACCTCCCAGCCGGGAGTCCGCGACGTTAACCACTTCGCCACGGCGGCTGGTACGATTAAATTCTTCATCCGTGATGTTTGAGTCAGCTAGTGCTTTATTTATAATCAGCTTGAAGGAACTAAGTTTAGCTGTTATCAGTTGAACTATACTGTGTGCTTTTGGAGTTTAGTTTTTTTTTTTTTTTTGCTAGCAGCACCTACAGCTAATGAGCACAGGCCGAGAGCTAAAGACAAGCCGCCTAGAAGTAAAGCTGCGGGTACGCCTATGCCGTTGCTAAGAGACCAACACTCGTTCCTGCTGATGCGGCGCTTATAGTTGATGCTCCAGTATTAACATATGTAACAGCATTAAAGGCAGCAGAATACCTTCGTTTGGTTTTGCTGTATTTTGAAAGGTCTTGCTCTAGTTTTTGTTGCATTGTGTAATGTTGGTTAATCTAAAGGTTTTTATGCCGGGGGTTTCTACTATCTCTTTCTTGGCGACTCTGGCGCTGTAGGTACTTTTGGATAATGCTCAACAGACATGCTTTTTTAAAATAAAAAATAATTTAGTATACTACATCTTTAAATCTGTTAGCTTCAATATTTAGCTGTGCATCATATAATAAAAACAAATGTACATTAAGCGGTTTAAACAGCCTCTTTTTCTTTATCAATTTGAATGTTTATTATGTCTCTAACATCTCTCCCACTTCCATGCAACTGATTATCCTCTGTTGACCTTAGGTCAATCCATAAACCGTATTTTGATGTTAAATAATCATCAAGCCTAACACTGTGAAGGTGTAGATCTTTAGACGCAAGGTCTGCTGTTGGACTTCTACCCCTCCTCCCCCAAACAATTTTCTTATTTCGCCAAAATGATGATAAGGCCTAAGTCCGCTAGCATAGATTTGGTTAGGACTACCATCAATCGAACATTGTACTTTCGTTATTTTTGGATTAAAAAACTTTTCACTTGCTCTTGCGAATGGTTCTTCATCTTCGCACAGCAATAAAATACCTTTAAAGCGATTTTACTGCGACGCTAAGATTAAAATTCCATATAGCGTCTGCCCTGCTTTAGGATATGTTGAATGATGACGCACGTTTTCGTAATATATTACTAATTGTGACTCATATTGTTGCCCAATCAGCCTTGCTAAATTAGAGTTGCTAACAACATCAAACTCTAACGAGATGTCAGAAATGCTGTACTTTGCTCGGTGTCTGTCGATCTGATAACACGTTTGTAGTCATTAAAGTTAGTTCGTATGACAATCTGTCTTTTAATGCCCCTTGAAGGTATGGGGCATGCGCTTTTAACAACTCAAAATCTAAAGGATGGAAAAGCGATTTCCAAACGCATAACTTACAGCTAAAGCCTTTTTGCTGCCTTTAGCACCTGAGGCGAGTTCGGCGCCTATTCTAAGTTTTAGTGCTTCTTCATTACCAATTCCTTGAAACGCAAGATCTTCCCTTTCATTCGCGGTTAGCCTAGATCAGAATAGGTTAAAAATATGTCTGCATTGTTTAAAGAAAATACTTCTTTCCCCTCAAGTTTTATAGAAATTTTCTTAACGATTGCCCGCCCCAGATTCTGGACAACTGTTCTGGTTTGGTCTGTTGTTGAAGCGAGTTCTATTTTGAAAGTAAGCCGTGCAGAGCCTGGCACAATCAAATCATCCGCTCCTAGGTCTGAAATTTAACAGTAAGAATTTGATCCGCATCAATAGTGGATGGATTATTGGAACAGTAATATTCCGTTTATTTCCCTTCACGCCACGGGTTCTTTCAGTCTTCTATGCGGGTCAAGAATCGAGCCTATACTTGTGACATTTTTATAAAACAAAAAAAAAGTTAATTATTAAAAACATGGCAGGCATTGAAGATGAAGATTATACTATTGATCCTGTAGACGCCAACGTGGATGAAAGAATCCTTTGACACAGCATCGCACGGAAATCTCATTGGAGGAAATAGCTGAAGGGGAGCAAAGGCGTGAATTAACAGAAAGTAAAGTCAGATCATTATACCAAAGTTTAAGACAAAAACCTCCCGAAACTATATACCCTGATGATTTTGAACTAAAAGATAACCATTTGTATTTTAGAAACGACAAAGGGAACGTGTTCCGCTTACGTATAAACTAAACTCATCAAAGTTTGTAAAAATAGGTACAATTATCAAAGGCTCAGTGCAAGCGATGGGAATCGCCTTGGCTTTACTGAACCAAAACCAAAATTAAAGAGGAAAGCGTTGCTACCCTTCAAACATGCAACAAGAACTCCCAACAGTTCCGCCCCAAACATAGAACTACAAGAATTAATTCCAATAGCAGACAAAACAACAAATGTAATAGAAGAAGCAGAAACCAGTTTTTCAGAAGAAACAGCATTAAAAACAATGATCCCCCAATACCCCCACAAGAATTAGAGGCTATTAATCAGAATGTAAGAAAAATTAGAGGTGAATTAACAGACAATTTAGCAAGACTGACTGAACTAGATGAGCATATAAAAAGAGAAAAAGAAAAACTCGCTGAGGCTGACGACGCCAACTTAGGGCGTGATGATAAAGAAAGAATAGAACAAAGACTAAAAAATCTTGAAAAAGAAAGAGCAAAAATACTAAAAGCGGCGTCTACTAACCGAGACCAATTACGAGCTCAAGTGATCAGATAAGAGAAACTATCGAAAAAATTTTATATGAAGACACAACGCTAGCAGAACGAATAAGAACATTGTTTAGAGAACAAGGCGTTACATTAGCGAGCGTTATAACGGCCTTAGGTTTTGCAATAAGTACACTGGTGATGGCTATTACAGGCGGTGGTGGGGGGCAAAGTTCAGTGCCTCCATCGCCATCGTCTGATAAATCATGGGTAAAAAAAACAGCTTGATCATCTTGCGAGTTTATTAAAAAAAATTAGCCGGTAAAGCTATAGACTCTTTGCCAGGTATATTAGGGAGTGTTATTACCTGGCTTTTGTCTACTGCAAGCAAAGTAGTTGGCTTTATGGCTGAGCACTTATGGGCATTAGTTCTCTTAATAGTCGGGTTACTATTTAGTAAAATAAAGACCAAGTAATCCTAGGCCAGTTAATCCAAAAACAAGTGCTGTCTTTCATATTCATGGTCATCGCGAACAAAGTCCACGTCTTCAACAGTCTTGGGCTTTGAACCTCAGGGATTGGATGACTTAATCTTGGGTGTTTTTTTTATTGTTTGTAATATTACTGGCTCAGAATTTATGTCGTTTTTCCAACCTTCTGTTCATTGCCTTGCTATAAGAATTTCATTATTGTAGTTTATTATTGTACCTATCTGGAGTCTGAGGTCAGAAGGCAGCATGTATAAACCAGTGCCAACAGCAAAGTCTACTTTCGATCTTGCGTATTGTAAACTTTTGGTACCTTTTTATACTTGAAGGTAAATCAACTGTAGAATTAATGGCGTCCTCTAAATTTTGCTAAGTATTGTTTTTGTGCATCAAGGCCAGTAGAAGAATCAGTTATGCTCGATCTCGCTTGTGCTTGCGCACCTAGCAAACACCAACGTAAGTACGAATAGAGTCGTTTATTCGTTCTATTCCTGCTTTAGTTAGGCCCTCAGATATGTCTAAAATAAATGTTGTCCATGCCGTTTTATGCTCTTGCTCTATGGATCCGAGGTGAACACCTGTGCTGAAGAGAAAGATGTGTAGGAGGATTCCAGTCATAGTTATACTTTCTGTGCACGCCCCAAAATAAGGGGTGCCTAGACCATGATTAAGATCTGACTTTTGTCTAAAGTCTGTCTTAACATTAATATTGAATTCGTACAGATCCTTTCAAAAGCCTTCATGTCTATTCTGTTGCTAAATGGATTAAACGTTTTGTCATTTGGTAATGGAGCTTGCAGTTCAGTCAAAATACGTCTGAAGGTGTAATAGAAATGAAATCTGTACACTGACCTCACCAAAGGATCAGGATGATTAAATGATCAGCATACGACACTCCACACCCAGTTGATGCACAAAACACAGCAAAGTTTAACTGGTTCTGATAAAACTGCGTCGGATGACTAAACCAAAATTTTGGATGTAGTCTTTTTTAATAGGGGGGTTAAGATATCTGTTTAATGGAGTACTCACCTTTTATGAAAAGTGACAGTCTGGGTCACAGCAATGTCAAGAGTATCAGTTGCTATATTTTTAAGATTGTAGTGCGGCCCAACAGAATATTTTGCATCTTTAGTATATTTAAACGCGCTCATTTTTATTTTGTTTAAAAAATGTTTGTAACAATAACTCAAGACAGTCCTACAGATTTAAAACATGCTGTTGAGAACGATTGCGGAACCAAAATGGTCGCACTCCCATGAAATATTCTACAAAGTTGGATGGTTTAATATAAGCAAAACCAAGAAGAATAATAAGATTACAAAATATGAAAGGAGAACAAACGACGTTAAACAGTTAACAATACCTGATGGTTATTACGGGTTTTGCTCACTAAAAGAAGCAATGAGTAAGTTAGACATTACTCTTAAACTTAACAATGCAAATCTAAAAACAATGTTACATTCAAACCTGAAGAAGCAAAATACGATTTTGATAGAGAGCTAGCTAAAATGCTAGGCTTACAACTCTACCCACTCATAGTTTTAGTGTTTCGCCAGATGAAACTACGTTTGAGGGGAAAGTCCGCTCAATCTTGAAGTACATTCATTACTCTATGTTCATTTAAATGAGCTGAGCACTGATGAAAACTTATATGATGGAAGGCCCTCAAATGTTTTAGAGCCTTCCGTCAGGGAAAGCTGCATATGATTGA
>JAFLJL010001611.1:0-52163 GCA_018398815.1 Conus ventricosus | reverse complement strand
ACTGCAGTCATTTTCCATACAGAGTGAAGATTGGCAGTCATTTTCCATACTAAGTGAAGACTGTCAGTCATTTTCCATACTGAGTGAAGACTGGCAGTCATTTTCCATACTGAGTGAAGACTGGCAGTCATTTTCCATACTGAGTGAAGATTGGCAGTCATTTTCCATACTGAATGAAGACTAGCAGACATTTTAATAATAATAATAATAAGGAACATTTAGTGCGCTTAATCTTAAACAAAAGCCCTAAGCGCTTACAGCAATAAGCCCTAACACACACACACACACACACACACACACACACACACACACACACACACACACACACACACACGCACACACCCACACACCAGCGAAGGAGCAGAAAAATTATGTTTTGAAGAGAGTTGTTTTGAGGGAGGACTTGAAAGAAGAAAGACTGTTTGAGTTTCGGAGTGCAGAAGGGAGATTGTTCCAGCAGGAAGGAGCCTGAAAAGTAAAAGAACGTTCACCAAGTGTTCTGGCCCGAAAACGAGGGATCTGCATAATGCGAGTGTCAGGAAGAGCGAAGCTGTCTGGAAGGAGTATAGGTCGACAGAAGTTTAGAGAGGTAAGATGGAGCGAGGCCATCCAATGCCTTGTAACAGAGCAAAGAAAGTTTGTACTTGATGCGTTTTTCAACAGGAAGCCAGTGCAAAGATTTAAGCAAGGGAGAAACATGAGAGGTTTTCGGAGATTTCGAGACAAGGCGAGCAGCATTATTTTGGACTTTCTGCAATTTTGCAAGAAGATTCTGTGGACAGCCAGCAAGAAGAGAATTACAGTAGTCAAGTCTTGAAAGAATGAAAGCAGAAACCAGAGTCTGAATGAAGATTGGCAGTCATTTTCCATACTGAATGAAGACTGGCAGTCATTTTTCATACTGAATGAAGACTGGCAGTCATTTTTCATACTGAATGAAGATTTGCAATCATTTTCCGTACAGAGTAACTTCGAGTGAGTTCGAGTTAGCTGCCAAGCAAGAGGAGCATTTATACAGCCAAAGGGGATCGTCTATTTTGTATGTGAAAATGCTGTTCAGATACATGTCATAACATCCTTCTGATTAATATATGGTTGAAATTTGCACCATTACCTGCAGAGAGACGGTCAGAAAAAGAGAGGTGTTTACTCTTATAGTCCAGCAGAACACACACAACTATATCACCTCAACTCTCAAAGTAGACTATTAGAAAAAAAGAAGAAAAAAAGCAGAGAAGAAAAGAAAAGAAAAAAAAACCCCACCATACACTCACAGCTCCTTTAAACAGATTTTCAAGAAAAAGAATATGTGGGGGTTGTGTTAAACTCTAGTCTAAATGTAAAATCACTGAAGAGAAATGTGTGTCTCCTTCAGAAACACAGATCACATCAGGTGGAACATCTCTTAACAAGATTTTCATGGCGTCTGCTATAAAATGTTTATATTATCTGACAGCCTGACCGTGTGAGTTCAAGACTTTCTTGAGAGTGGTACTTCACATGGAATGGACCAAGGAAGTTCTTCACCTTTCAAACATATTAAGAATGGATGTAAAAGTAGCTTGGTGTGTGCAACTCACAAGGTGTTTCTTCTGTACAGCTGCCAGTGGCACATGATTTATAATAACTTTTACAGGTTTGGATGGATTTGAAAGAGTTTGTTGTCTGTGAGTTCCATTTCTCTTGCCACAGGTTTTTGGCATAGGCCTGTGCTTTGGGTTTCACATCCATTGTGGAATAGGAAGGTACCATTACCTACAGCCCAATAGTTAATCTTGTGACCGTCCATAACAGCCAGGTTTTAAATGGAGTTAGGAGTTCCACACACGCACACAAACCAGAAAATTGCATTTCACATATATGTCGCGACATTGGAGTAGGTTGCTGAATTTAACATTGTGTGTTTGTGTGGTATAGAAAGTATGGATGAAGAACATGGTCAACAAAGATTATAATGGGTGTTGCGCATTAGCAGTGTATCGTGAATGACTCATTCAGTGTTTCGTCAGTTGGAACAGCACCTTTCAGTGTATCGTGAATGACTCATTCAGTGATTAAGTTGGAACAGCACCTTTCAGTATATCGTGAATGACTCATTCAGTGATTAAGTTGGAACAGCACCTTTCAGTATATCGTGAATGACTCATTCAGTGATTAAGTTGGAACAGCACCTTTCAGTATATCGTGAATGACTCATTCAGTGATTAAGTTGGAACAGCACCTTTCAGTATATCGTGAATGACTCATTCAGTGATTAAGTTGGAACAGCACCTTTCAGTATATCGTGAATGACTCGTTCAGTGATTAAGTTGGAACAGCATCTTTCAGTATATCGTGAATCTCATTCAGTGATTAAGTTGGAACAGCATCTTTCAGTATATCGTGAATGACTTATTCAGTGATTCATAAGTTGGAATACTGTATCTTGTAAAACTGGTTTTCACACTGGTCAGCCACATTAAAGTTAATTCTGAGATCTGTTGCTCAGCATGAGAATGTCCTCCAACAAAGTACAAGAACAATTTGTCTTACATGTGGTAGGACAGTAAAGACAACCGAACTGCTCAGGGCATGCAGTCACTTATGTTGAGCATGTGGTGAATATATAACTTGTCCGCTGCACAAGAACACAAGAACAATAATTTTCAATATCTGCAGCATAGAGTTCAGTGAAAATTTGCCTATAGATGTAAATATGTTGAATAACCATTGTTACAGCTGAAGACTTCGGCCTGTGAAGCTATTATACTTTAGATAATTGTGTGTGACATTGGTATTCAATAATGTCCAGTGATTGGTTGAGTCAGACGGCATTCAGCAGTCAGAACGGATCACACTGGTTGTTTCGCTGCATCCACTCAAGATAGTAGACTATGATATATTGTGTTTTTCTGACTTGTGTGTGTGTGTGTGTGCGCACGCTTGCGCGCATGCTTCTAGTGCTGTATAGAAATAGAATTAGAATTGAAAGTTGTTGCTGTTTGACAGGTTTGAATTGGGGCAAGTTTAATACTTTGTCTGTCGGTGTCCCCTGGGCATACAGATTTATCCCTCCATCTGCCGCAACACATACGCTGCAGTGTCACTGTCACACATATGCTGTAGTGTCACTGTCACACATACGCTGTAGTATCACTGTCACACATACACTGTAGTGTCACTGTCACACATGCTGTAGTATCACTGTCACACATACACTGTAGTGTCACTGTCACACATATGCTGTAGTATCACTGTCACACATACACTGTAGTGTCACTGTCACACATATGCTGTAGTATCACTGTCACACATACACTGTAGTGTCACTGTCACACATATGCTGTAGTATCACTGTCACACATACACTGTAGTGTCACTGTCACACATATGCTGTAGTATCACTGTCACACATACACTGTAGTGTCACTGTCACACATACGCTGTAGTATCACTGCCACACATACACTGTAGTGTCACTGTCACACATACACTGTAGTATCACTGCCACACATACACTGTAGTGTCACTGTCACACATACACTGTAGTGTCACTGTCACACATACGCTGTAGTATCACTGCCACACATACGCTGTAGTATCACTGTCACACATACACTGTAGTGTCACTGTCACACATACACTGTAGTGTCACTGCCACACATACGCTGTAGTGTCACTGCCACACATACGCTGTAGTGTCACTGCCACACATACGCTGTAGTGTCACTGTCACACATACGCTGTAGTGTCACTGTCACACATACGCTGTAGTGTCACTGTCACAAGGGTCAGTGGTGAAGGCCTCGTGTTTCTCTCTGTCTTGCTCCTCAGCAGCAGTAGTGTCACTGTCACACATACGCTGTAGTGTCACTGTCACACATACGCTGTAGCGTCACTGTCACAAGGGTCGGTGGTGAAGGCCTCGTGTTTCTGTCTTTCTCCTCAGCAGCAGGGGCAGCACAGACCAGAGGGGGCAGGAGGAGGACGCCCAGGGTGAGAGCTTCCTGGAAGCCAGTCCGCCAGCCCACCAAGGACTACGTGCTGCACACCTTTGATGCTGGAATCAGGTGAGGCATGCTCCCAGTCGTCCGGCGTGAGTTCTCTTGCCTGATGTTTGGGGTTGTGTTTGGGGGGTCAGAATAGCTCAACTGGAAGAGCACCGGACTCGTGATCCTGTCAATCCTGGAGTTGTGGGTCTAAATCTCTGCCATGCTGTTAGGGAAGAGAGGGATTTTTCCATCAGAGGTGATATTGGTTCTGACTCTGTATCCCAACAACTCCTTCAGTTGAGACTATAAATTGGGGTTCATGTGTGAATGCAGGCATAATATCTTGCACACGCATGACATCTTATCACGAATTTGCAGAAGAGAAGGGCAGTTTAGCCATTGGTATGTATAGCATGCACCCTCTGTCGATGAAAAATGAAAGAATGAGAGAGTGACTTTTCAGGTGGAATGGAACAGGAAATGACCGAGCGTAGCACCAGCAGGCAGCCCTTCAGTGGGCTCTACCAGGGTACAGTGCAGGCAGCCCCCAGTGTAAACAGAAACATACATTAAGAAGCGCTTAGGGCTTGGTCTCAAACCAAGAGTAGGCACTGTATGTAAGCTCTCTGATAGTAACACTAACAGTGATGATTATAAAGAAAAATGTTCGTCGTGCTGTGTGGACACAAAACTGTACACACAAAATTGGTCTGATTCTGAAGTGTGTTGACTTGCCGTGTTTCACAGAAGAGAGGTTTGCATAACTTTTGAATCTTTGTTTCAAATGCATGTGCAATCATATTATGCTGAAAATACAATGATGGATTACTGATTCCTGAGGTAGGTTTGGTTTGTGTTCAGAATTGGGTCAGACTAATGTTCAGAATCAGGTCGGACCAATGTTTAAAATCAGGTTTCCAACCAAGTAATATAGTACAAAGTGATATTCTTAACAAGTGTACTTCGTGGATGAAATGCTGTACATTTAAACAGAGTGACTGAGGGCAGAAAATGAAGCAAAATTTCGAAAAGAGAGGGGGTTAGTTACTGCCAAGGACACAGACAAACATAGCACAGACAAGACAATGCATTTCGACCTCTTGGGTCTTCTTCAGGCGAAAACAAATGACATTTAGGACAGTGAAAACAAAGAACGAGAAATCACTTATTTCTCATGGTCGCCATGCGTTTAAAATTGTATGTAGTGTTTATGATAATTCATTTGTGTTCATGTGTGTGTGCTTGTGTTAGTGGATATGTGTTAAATGGAATAGATAGATTGAAGATAGATAGATAGATAGATAAATAGATAAGAGATAGATAAACAGAGAGAAATATACAGAGATATGTAGACAGACTGATAATTGATTGCAAACAGCTGCCAGGGATTTTAGTACAAAAACAGAACCAAAATAAGAAGAGAGAAAAAAAATGATGGCTGTATGGGGGTATCATGTGCTTTGCTTTTGATCCTGTCTCAAAATCAGATTGTGTTCACATGATTCTCCACAGATAAGTAGTGCTAAGATCAACCGGCATGTGCTTTTTATACTTGTCTCTAGATGTTGTTAACAGTCATGATAGCATATGAACTTACATTTGTTATTAGTTTTGTGTGCATGTATGCGTGGCAGTGTGGATCATTAAGTCCAGTCGTCATGGCAGTGTGGATCATACATTAGGTCCAATCATCATGGCAGTGTGGATCATTAGGTCCAATCATGGAGGTGTGGATCATTAGGTCCAATCATCATGGCAGTGTGGATCATTAGGTCCAATCATGGCAGTGTGGATCATACATTAGGTCCAGTCGTCATGGCAGTGTGGATCATTAGGTCCAATCGTCATGGCAGTGTGGATCATTAGGTCCAATCATCATGGCAGTGTGGATCATTAGGTCCAATCATCATGGCAGTGTGGATCATTAGGTCCAATCATCAGGGCAGTGCGGATCATACATTAGGTCCAATCATCATGGCAGTGTGGATCATTAGGTCCAATCATGGCAGTGTGGATCATTAGGTCCAATCATCATGGCAGTGTGGATCATAGATTAGGTCCAATCATCATGGCAGTGTGGATCATTAGGTCCAATCATGGCTGTGTGGATCATTAGGTCCAGTCATCATGGCAGTGTGGATCATACATTAGGTCCAATCATCATGGCAGTGTGGATCATACATTAGGTTCAATCATCGTGGCAGTGTGGATCATTAGGTCCAATCATCATGGCAGTGTGGATCATTAGGTCCAATCATCATGGCAGTGTGGATCATTAGGTCCAATCATCATGGCAGTGTGGATCATTAGGTCCAATCATCATGGCAGTGTGGATCATACATTAGGTCCAATCATCATGGCAGTGTGGATCATTAGGTTCAATCATCATGGCAGTGTGGATCATTAGGTCCAATCATCATGGCAGTGTGGATCATACGTTAGGTCCAATCATGGCAGTGTGGATCATTAGGTCCAATCATCGTGGCAGTGTGGATCATACATTAGGTCCAATCATCATGGCAGTGTGGATCATTAGGTCCAATCATCATGGCAGTGTGGATCATACATTAGGTCCAATCATCATGGCAGTGTGGATCATTAGGTCCAATCATCGTGGCAGTGTGGATCATTAGGTCCAATCATCATGGCAGTGTGGATCATTAGGTTCAGTCATCATGGCAGTGTGGATCATTAGCTCCAATCATCATGGCAGTGTGGATCATTAGGTTCAATCATCATGGCAGTGTGGATCATAGATTAGGTCCAATCATGGCAGTGTGGATCATAGATTAGGTCCAATCATGGCAGTGTGGATCATAGATTAGGTCCAATCATTGCAGTGTGGATCATACATTAGGTCCAATCATCATGACAGTGTGGATCATTAGGTCCAATCATCATGGCAGTGTGGATCATTAGGTTCAATCATGGCAGTGTGGATCATTAGGTCCAATCTTCATGGCAGTGTGGATCATTAGGTCCAATCATCATGGCAGTGTGGATCATTAGGTTCAATCATCATGGCAGTGTGGATCATACATTAGGTCCAATCATCATGGCAGTGTGGATCATTAGGTCCAATCATCATGGCAGTGTGGATCATTAGGCGCAATCCTCATGGCAGTGTGGATAATTAGGTCCAATCATCATGGCAGTGTGGATCATTAGTTCAATCTTCATGGCAGTGTGGATCATAGATTAGGTCCAATCATCATGGCAGTGTGGATCATACATTAGGTCCAATCATGGTTGCAGTGTGGATCATTAGGTCCAATCATCATGGCAGTGTGGATCATACATTAGGTCCAATCATCATGGCAGTGTGGATCATACAATAGGTCCAATCATCATGGCTGTGTGGATCATAGATTAGGTCCAATCATGGTTGCAGTGTGGATCATTAGGTCCAATCATCATGGTAATGTGGATCATAGATTAGGTCCAATCATCATGGCTGTGTGGATCATAGATTAGGTCCAATCATGGTTGCAGTGTGGATCATTAGGTCCAATCATCATGGTAGTGTGGATCATAGATTAGGTCCAATCATCATGGCTGTGTGGATCATAGATTAGGTCCAATCATGGTTGCAGTGTGGATCATTAGGTCCAATCATCATGGCAGTGTGGATCATTAGGTCCAATCATCATGGCAGTGTGGATCATTAGGTCCAATCATGGTTGCAGTGTGGATAATTAGGTCCAATCATCAGGTCCAATCATCATGGCAGTGTGGATCATAGATTAGGTCCAATCATCATGGCAGTGTTGATCATTAGTCCAATCATGGTTGCAGTGTGGATCATAGATTAGGTCCAATCATCATGGCAGTGTTGATCATTAGGTCCAATCATGGTTGCAGTGTGGATCATAGATTAGGTCCAATCATCATGGCAGTGTGGATCATACATTAGGTCCAATCATCATGGCAGTGTGGATCATACATTAGGTCCAATCATCATGGCAGTGTGGATCATACATTAGGTCCAATCATCATGGCAGTGTGGATCATACATTAGGTCCAATCATCATGGCAGTGTGGATCATTAGGTCCAATCATGGCAGTGTGGATCATTAGGTCAAATCATCATGGCAGTGTGGATCATAGATTAGGTCCAATCATCATGGCAGTGTGGATCATAGATTAGGTCCAATGATCATGGCAGTGTGGATCATTAGGTCCAATCATCATGGCAGTGTGGATCATAGATTAGGTCCAATTATCATGGCAGTGTGGATCATTAGGTCCAATCATCATGGCAGTGTGGATCATTAGGTCCAATCATCATGGCAGTGTGGATCATAGATTAGGTCCAATCATCATGGCAGTGTGGATCATACATTAGGTCCAATCATCATGGCAGTGTGGATCATAGATTAGGTCCAATCATCATGGCAGTGTGGATCATAGATTGGGTCCAGTCATCATATAAATGACATTTGATCTTTGTCAAATGTTCATCATTTAGCCTTTATTAATTCTATGACGGCAGGCTTTTTTTTCTCTCTCACTCTCTGTATCTGTCTCTCTCTCTTCCCCTCACGCCCGAACTTGTCTTTCCCTGCCTCTTTCTCTGTTGCCCCCCCCCCCCCCCCCATTCCTCCATCCATCCACCTCTCTCTCCTCCTCTCACTCTCGCTCTCTCCGTCTTTGTCTCTCTCTTTGTTTCTTTCACTCTGTCCTTCCCCCTCGGGCCTGTCCCATGCCTTGTTCTCTCTCTCTCTCTCTCTCTCTCTCTCTCTCTCTCTCTCTCTCTCTCTCTGTCTCTCTCTCTCTCTCTCTCTCTCTCTCTCTGTCTCTCTCTCTCTCTGTCTCTCCTGGTTAGTGACTGATGTTGTATGTTGCAGACTTCTCACACACAAGGTGCCAGACAGCAAGTACTCTGAAGTGCAAAATGCTTTGTTTGCAGCCCGAAATCAGTGAGTACCTAATGGGGCAACTGTCTGTTAAGTCAAGTCAGTCGGTGCTTAGTGGGTCAAATGCCAGTTTAGTTCAGTCAGTTCACAATGAACAGTTTGTGTCGTGAATTCATGAAGAATGTAGTTTCCAGTCTGTTTTGTTAAACAGTATACAATGGGTGGTGTCTGCAACAGAATTCATAGCTTGCAGTCTGTTTTGTTTGACTTTACAAAGTTAGCAATGCGCTTAGTAAAGCATTAGATATTTGTCTGTTCGATGCAACAAAATATAGTTGGCAGTCTTTGAAAAACAGTTTCTAGTTGGCAGTCCATTTTTTTTTTTTAAACAAGACATAGATTGCTGCCAGTTTGTAAAGCAGTAATATCTGTCTGTTTTGTAAAACAGTACATAGCTGGCAGTCCATTTTGTAAAATAGTACATAGCTGGCAGTCCATTTTGTAAAACAGTACATAGCTGGCAGTCCATTTTGTAAAAGAATACACAGTTTGCAGTCTGTTTTGTAAAGCAGTAGCTAGCAGTCTGTTTTTGTAAAGCAGTAGCTAGCAGTCTGTTTTGTAAAGCAATAACCAGCAGTCTGTTTTGTAAAGCAGTAGCTAGCAGTCTGTTTTGTAAAGCAGTAGCTAGCAGTCTGTTTTGTAAAGCAATAGCTAGCAGTCTGTTTTGTAAAGCAATAGCTAGCAGTCTGTTTTGTAAAGCAATAGCTAGCAGTCTGTTTTGTAAAGCAATAGCTAGCAGTCTGTTTTGTAAAGCAATAGCTAGCAGTCTGTTTTGTAAAGCAGTACATAGTTGGCTGTCAGCTTTGCATCACAATACATATAGTTGTCACCATGTTTTACATCACAATATATATAGTTGTCACCATGTTTTACATCACATTCACAGTACATATAGTTGTCACCATGTTTTACATCACAATACATATAGCCGTCACCATGGTTTACATCACAATACATATAGTTGTCACCATGTTTTACATCACAATACATATAGTTGTCAGTATGTTTTACATCACAATACATATAGTTGTCACCATGTTTTACATCACAATACATATAGTTGTCACCATGGTTTACATCACTGACACAATACATATAGTTGTCACCATGGTTTACATCACAATACATATGGTTGTCACCATGTTTTACATCACAATACATATAGTTGTCAGTCTGTGTAGTGAAGTCAGTACAGCTTTCACCATGTTTTACATCACAATACATATAGTTGTCACCATGTTTTACATCACAATACATATAGTTGTCACCATGTTTTACATCACAATACATAGTTGTCAGTCTGTGTAGTGAAGTCAGTACAGCTTTCACCATGTTTTACTCAGATCTGTAGATGGGTGGTAGAATGGCTAGTGAAACTTGTGATTTTAGTCATTGGTTTCTTTATTCAGATTGGCAATCTTCCGGTTTAGAGACATACAAGTACGTTATTGGCAGTTAACTGTTTATAGCTGCTTTTACGTGGCTTTGTCGTATGTCATGATTGATTGTGGGGTTCATGAGATTGAATGGTGAGTACCGTTATAAAGTATGATTTCCTCACTGGTAATGTGACTTGTGCTTGTGACTGCTAAAAAAAAAACCCTGTTAATTGCCTATGTCTCCATAAGTAGTGTTGGTTAGAAAATTTGGTATTTTATCAGATGGCTGTTGTTGAGATGGATGAGGCTGTCATTCCATGCGCTAGGATATCAGATCCAGAATGTTGCAGGGCAAATTGTGACTGATGTCATTGTTCCTGGTTTTTCTCCATGGTGGACAACATTGTGACTGATGTCATTGTTCCTGGTTTTTCTCCATGGTGGACAACATTGTGACTGATGTCATTGTTCCTGGTTTTTCTCCATGGTGGCAACATTGTGACTGATGGTTTTTCTCCATGGTGGACAACATTGTGATGGGTGTCACTGTTCCTGGTTTTTCTCCATGGTGGACAACATTGTGACTGATGTCACTGTTCCTGGTTTTTCTCCATGGTGGACAACATTGTGACTGATGTCATTGTTCCTGGTTTTTCTCCATGGTGGACAACATTGTGACTGATGTCATTGTTCCTGGTTTTTCTCCATGGTGGACAACATTGTGACTGATCAAAGAAAAATTGCCAGATTGTAACAATTGTATATTTACTATTCATAATTCATTTATTGTTTATAACTATGCAGTCTTACATTCGTACATGTACTGGACATGCTTATGTCAAATTGTTTGTTAAATCCATGTCGAAAGATGAGTGCGTGAAGAAAGGAAGAAAGTGAAGGAACTGTAGAGTGGAGGGATGAGAGAGGAGGAATAAAACATATTTAAAAAAAAAAAAACATTGTGACTGATGTCATAGTTCCTGGTTTTTCTCCATGGTGGACACAGACCTGTGCACCCCCCGTATTTCTCCGTATTTAGTACGGATTTAAGCTGGGGATACGGAAATACTGATAGTGCGCTCAAAATACGGATTTACTCGTCACCGAAATACGGTATCGACTGCTACGATCTCCGCCGCAAAAATTGACAGTTTGCACAGTCACCTTAGCGGTGAAACTAAGGGACATAATCAGGCGCGGAGAATGCAATTCCGTTGTCAGGTGAACGAAAGTTTTTTGCGAAGTCGTTGGTCTCGCCTGCCGTTAGATGATAATAATATCATATGAGCAGACTATACATTGAGGGCAAACGAAGTTATCTTGTGTACATTTACATTGGCAATGTCACTCGACTTTGTCATGAAATGCGCAACTGCGGCCTAGCTCCGTATCTCGTACCGCGTGCGTTCAAACATGGCGGGTGACGAAGCATCTACAAGTGTTGGTGGAGATTGTTGCTGCGGCAAACGGCGTAGAGATGACAGTTCACTGGCAGTCTGGTTCGGGGGGGAAAAAAAAAAGTTCAGCTGTTCAAGCCAGCGTATGCAAATAAGTGACTTGCTGTGAACATAATAGACTTGTACCAAAACACTTTTTTTTTAAAAAAGTAGTAGTAGTAGTAGTAAGGGGACAGGCTGATATGCGTAGCCTAGGCCTCGCGGCCTTTCTTGAATCCCCATCCATGTATTGTTTAGTATTCTGAATTGGTTTGTTGCATATGCGCATATTGGTTTGTTAATCAAATTCAAATAACAATTTAGTGAATTTATGATCCGCATCAAGGAGATTTTTAAATGAGTTAGTAGATTGTGCAAACTTGATGTTAGTTGGTAGATCATTCCAAAGATGTGTTACTCTCTTTCCAAAAACCATTTTACGTTTATTAGTCTGACAGTGTTCAATGAAGATTTTCCCATCTGGCTTCCTGTAACACTATCAGTATATAATTTGAAGAAATCCTCTATTTGTACATCCACCATATCATTAAATATTTTATATACTTCGATCAGATCACCGCGGATACGTCTCAGGGATGAGAACAGCTCCGCCGTTCTCCGCCGTTCCGCCGTCTTTTAAAAAAAATCTCCGCCGTTCGAAAAAATCTCCGCCGAAAAAAAAAAAAAAAGCTAGGCCCTATCGCGATTTTTTTGCTCCCAATCTCGGCGAGACGCCTCCGGCGAGATTCCCAAATGGGCTGGTTTTTACTCGGTTGACTCGGCCAACCACTGCACATCCGCTTACAGCGCCGATCGACCGAGTGTCATTTGTGAGTCATGGCGTTGAACGAAATCGCAAAAAAAAGGAAAAAATATCCCAACCGTTGGAAAGAAAACTGGCTCGAGGAAGAGGTGTGTGGGAGTAGAGTTGGAGATAGCATATGCAAAAGCAGTGAAGAGCAGGCGTTATGTGTTGCTTGCAACAAGAAATCAGCTTCGGAAGTCGTGGCTTCATTACGATTGCTGTGTTAAATTAGTGTTGATTTTGACTAAGAATAGCATTAGTTAGTATAAAAAAAAAGAGTTCAATGAGAGGTGTAATTTTGGACTAAGATTCAATTGAAAGACTTCATTCAGTTGTGTAGGTGTTTCACAGATCGTATGAGGCCTACACTACAGATCAACCTCTTGAGAACTGTAAATAAAGAAGTATCGAAAGACAAATGCCAGCATAGAGTGTGATATTCTACCAAGGACACACTGAAGCAGAAAAGAAAAAAGGCCTACTTCTACTACTACTAGCAGGTAAGGCCAAATTGTTTTTGTATTTATGTGCCTTTTGTGAAAAACTGAAATATAGTTTAGTTTTAATAGTAATGCCTTGTGTGAAATGTGATTTTAATAACAGAATGTAGATAAATTTAGTTCATTTAGATAAGGGCTAGAAACATATTTTTGATGGTTTTAAATGTGGATTTTTCTTGTTTAATATTAAAAATGCTTCAGCTTCAGGGGCGCTGCCCCCTGACCCCCGCAGGGGCGTTGCCCCTTGACCCCACTGGGGGCTCTGCCCCCAGACCCCCAACAGAAAAATCTCCTCTGCTTTTTAAAAATCTGTTCTCATCCCTGACGTCTACCTTTTAAGGAGTGTAAGTTTAAGTATCTTAGCCGTTGTCATAATCCATATTTTGCATTCCCGTAGTAGCTTTGTAGCCCTTCTTTGTACCTTCTCTACTGCCTTTGACTGCCTTTTGAGTAAGGGATACCATATGATATTTCCATATTCTAAGTGCGGCCGTACAAACTGTTAACTTCTGTTGATTATTTTCGGATGTGTCGGAAGATTCTGCATCGTGATCACCTTGTACTGGGACGATTTATGACAAAGGAGTGACCGTGGCAATTCACATGTGTTTCTTTTTCACTTTGTTTTATGTGTGTCTTGGAAACATTCAGAATACTGAAAGCTCACCCAAAATACTGAAAATCATTTGCTTGGATACTGGGATGTCTTGCTGGGGTGCACAGGTCTGTGGACAACATTGTGACTGATGTCATAGTTCCTGGTTTTTCTCCATGGTGGACAACATTGTGACTGATGTCATTGTTCGTGGTTTTTCTCCAGGCAACATTGTGACTGATGTCATTGTTCCTGGTTTTTCTCCATGGTGGCAACATTGTGATGGGTGTCACTGTTCCTGGTTTTTCTCCATGGTGGCAACATTGTGACTGATGTCATAGTTCCTGGTTTTTCTCCATGGTGGGCAACATTGTGACGGGTGTCATTATTCAGATTTTTTTTCTCTGTGGTCATGGTACCACAGGGAAGGTAGCAGTTATGGTCCTGATACAGGATAGGTCAGTGATGTCTACAGGACTACCAGAGATAGATCATCACTGGTGTCAGCATGTCTACAGGACTACCAGAGACAGATCATCACATTGTATGTGTCAGCATATCTACAGGACTACCAGAGACAGATCATATGTGTCAGCATATCTACAGGACTGCCAGAGACAGATCATCACATGTGTCAACATATCTACAGCATATCTACAGGACTACCAGAGACAGATCATCACATGTGTCAGCATATCTACAGCATATCTACAGGACTACCAGAGACAGATCATCACATGTGTCAGCATATCTACAGCATATCTACAGGACTAGTCGACTACCAGAGACAGATGATCATATGTGTCAGCATATCTACAGCATATCTACAGGACTACCAGAGACGGATCATCACATGTGTCAGCATTACTGCATATCTACAGGACTGCCTGAGACAGATCATCACTGTTGTCAGCATGTCTACAGGACTGCCTGAGACAGATCATCACTGTGTCAGCATATCTACAGGACTGCCTGAGACAGATCATCACTGGTGTCAGCCTGTGGTGAATGCAAGGACCTGTCCACCAGACAAAGCAGTCATTTTTCTTACATCTGCTGCGGAGAAATGAAAGTTCAACGTTAGTTTGCCGAAATTAGATAATCATTGTAACAGCCAGAGATTTTGCTTTGAGAAACTACCATTGTACGTTGTTTATCTTTTTGACATTAACGTTATAATGTATCATGCCAAGGGATTGGTTGCATCAGAAAGTACTGACCAGTCAGAATGTCACATCATAATGTAGTATCATACCAAGGGATTGGTTGCATCAGAAAGTCCTGACCAGTCAGAATGTCACACCATGATGTTGTATCATGCCAAGGGATTGGTTGCATCAGAAAGTACTGACCAGTCAGAATGTCACATCATAATGTAGTATCATGCCAAGGGATTGGTTGCATCAGAAAGTACTGACCAGTCAGGATGTCACATCATAATGTTGTATCATGCCAAGGGATTGGTTGCATCAGAAAGTACTGACCAGTCAGAATGTCACATCATAATGTAGTATCATGCCAAGGGATTGGTTGCATCAGAAAGTACTGACCAGTCAGAATGTCACACTCTGGTTGTCTAGTTTTGGCAACTTTCGAACAGAATTGTAGACAACAGAAAATGGGACACAGAAGGATTGTTTGCATAGTCTGTATTAAGACTTTAAGTGTCCTGTTTTTTTTCTGTGTATTTGTCATTCATTACTTAATAATGTTTGAAATCATTGCTGATTTTAGGGCAGGACGTTTTGCCAAGAGACAGGAACTAACTTTGTCTGTGTGATTTGAGGGCAGGTTGGACACCAGCAAAAGTTCTACCCAGCCATGTATTGAAATGTGCAATAGATGTTTTGTAGCGCTTCAGTCGTCATTGAAGGGTTTCATGGTGTGGAAGCGTGTATTGTGAAGAGCAACTACTATAGCTCTTCTTAATGTTTATTAGACCCAAAACGTTGTGGTTCTTTTGTGTGTTTTAAAAAAGAATGTTTTGTGGTGGCTGGCACTTGTGATAGGCGACACGCGATAATGCTCAGTGCACTTTTATATCTAACCCTTGACCCTGAATCAGACACGTCCAGTTTGTATTTACGCATTCTAATCTGAATTCATTCTAATGTCCAGTCTAGTCAAATTGTTGTACTTTCAAAAAGAAGAAAGAAAAAGGCATTTTTCACCAATTCAACACAGGAAACTGCTGGAGATGGCATGAATAGTACCTTTCCTCTGAGGGTGTCATGGCTTTTATAAAAGATTGGGCAGCAGGCAGTTGGACTGCGAAACACCTTTCCTTTTTGGTTACTCGGGTGGTGTGTGTGTGTGTGTGTGTGTGTGTGTGTGTGTGTGTGTGTGTGTCTGTGTGTGGTGTTCGATGGAAAAAAAGTTTAGGGTCACCAGAGAAAAAGGAAAATAAAGGGCAGTTGGGTGACAGTAACGTTTACTGTTTTTTGTTCATGTGTGTGTAGTGGGGTTTTTTTTGGTTGGTTGCTTGCTTTTTTTCTTTCTTTCTTAAATTAAGTATCATTGTGCTTCCGCATTTTGTCCAACTGATGTCACAGTAAAAAAAACAACACTGAAATTGAGAGTAAATTAATGGATGACATGTGCCTCATTTTCTGTTGGGGTGCAGGGTGGCGTTGTCAGATTGATGGATGACATGTGCCTCATTTTCTGTTGGGGTGCAGGGTGGCGTTGTCAGTAGATTGATGGATGACATGTGCCTCATTTTCTGTTGGGGTGCAGGGTGGCTGCTTCCTTGGAGACAGTGCAAGTTCCCCCCACCAAACATGACTACAGCCATCTTAGCACCACTCTGGTGAGTGATTTCAGCTTCTCTCATGACCAAAGTTTACCCATTGCCTACTGGATTGACTGTGATCGACTGCTGAATACTAGGTCAACAACTTTTACTTTTTCTATCGCATATCCCAGAATGCAATCACGACAGAAGAGTCTTCCGGTAGGACCGTTTCTGGATGCCATTTTGTGTTTTTTGTTGCAAGAGTTTTGGTGGAGTAGTTTTGCTGCTGTGAATGTTCGAAGTTTGGCTTTTTTTCATGAAGATTTTCTGGAAAAACAGGGGATCAAGTAACTATGCAACTTGTAGAATCCATTTTCTGATGCGATACTGATGAAAAGGGCCCATTTGAGGGCTACACTCTTGAAGTTTTGAAGTGAGATGATTCGGACATTGATCTTGACCCAACCTAGTTATAAATAAAGATCGACTGCTGACTGAATTTGAAGCCGGAATCGATAATGACTCGGGCGATGATAATGACGATGTCGAACTGCCCATTGCTGCTGGGCCCGCGCCCCCCCCCCCCCCCCACCCCCCACCCCCCAAAAAAGAGAAAATTTGGAGATTTTTTAAATGTTGACTAAAGGTAGGCTACAAGAAGTGAAGCCTCAAAAAAACTTTGGCTTGTTTTGACAGCCAGGAAATCGGGTCAGTCAGTGGGTGTGGCCCATGATTGCCTGTGGGATCGTCACCTTTAGCCTTTTGATTTCTATGGGGTTTTGGCAGACTTGAGCAAGTAACAAATTTAATTGCTACACAAAAGCAAACAGAAAAGGATGAAGATAAACTCGGGCCAAAATTAAAAACTGCCTCGTTTTTCAAAAGCAAAGAGGAGATGGACAAGAGGTACATCATCACCATTGTGTGTGTGTGTGGGGCACGTGTCGGTGGGGGTGGGGGTGGGGGGGGGGGGGGCGTTGATTACTCAGTGCACCTGTGCAGAAGCACAGTTTTGCTGAATTCCATCACAATTTAAAGTCCAGTATTTAGTAATGTTTTCTTATTTTTTTCCCCTCATAGTTGAAGACAAGTATTAAATTTCATGTGATACCTTCAGTTTAACAAAATTGTTGAAGTTGGGGCTGTTGTTTTTCCTTAACAACAAAAGTTAATTATTTAGTGTGCAGAGCAAATAGAAAGACTTAATTTGTACCTGAAGGTTTTCAGTACTTTGTTTTGGACTTGGAAAATCACTCTTTTTTTCCTAATCCATGACATTCTGAGGTTCAGTTCGACTTGGAAAATCACCATGTGCTCCTAATTCATGACATTCTGAGGGTTCAGTTTGGACTTGGAAAATCACCATGTGTTCCTAATCCATGACATTCTGAGGTTCAGTTTTGGACTTTGAAAATATCACTGTGTTCCAAAGGCCTTCATGGATGACACTACAGTGTTTTTCATCCAGAGAAGACGAGACAACGTCATGTTGGAGAGGCTGGACGACATAGTTGCCTCATCCAAATGAATTTTTCAAGCCAAAAAAAACACGGAGTCTCTCACTGAGGAAAGGAAAATTTGGCCGAATCTGTGGTCTTCAGTGTTGCCAAACCCGGCCATTCCAACAGTCACAGAAGAACCAGTCAAGAGCCTTGGAAGATGGTATGATAATACCTGAAAGACACACAAAGAGCAAAAGAAACCAGCAGATGGCGGAAGAAGGCTTGGAGACCATTGACCATGTGGGCTCCCGGCAAATACAAGGTCTGGTGTCTGCAGTTCATGCTGATACCAAAGCTCCTATGCCTCTGATGATATACGACATCTGCAAACCCGCACAGTGGAGGCAATGGAAGCCAAAATCAACAAGTTCACAAAGGAAATGGCTGGTGTCCCACCCTGTCTGACTGACATCGCGCTGTACTGTCGCCAAGCAAAGCTCAAACTACCACTGAAATCCATCCTGGAGGAATACAAAGCAGGGAAGATCAGACTTCAAAACATGCTGGAGGACTCAGGAGACAAGGTGGTAGAAGCAATCAAGCCCCAGCTGAAGACAGGCAGGAAATGGAAAAATTCAAGAGGCATGGATTCTGCAAAAGAAAGTCTCAAGAACAAGAAATAACAGGACACACACAGACCAACAGACAAGGACTAGGTGACCAAAACTGAAAAGGTGGTCAAAGGCCAAAGGAAAAGCCAAAAGAGACATGATATTCAGGAGATGAGAAAAGAAGAAGACCAAAAAAGACTCCAAAAAGCAGTCCAGCAGAGCCAGCAAGGGCAATGGACAACGTGGGAGAATGCACTTCAAAGAAGTCTTAACTTGGAATGACATTTGGCACATGGCCCCTCTCAGATCAGCTTCATTCTCAGATCTGCATATGACCTTCTGCCCTCAAATGCAAACCTGGTGAAGTGGGGGAAAACAGACGATCCTGCATGCCCCCTCTGCCATAAAAAACAAACAGTGGAGCATGTTCTAAGCTCATGTAAAGTAGCCCTGTCTCAAGGAAGGTACACATGGAGGCACAACCAAGTGCTCAAAGAGATTGTACAAGTAGTCTGGGCTAGTACCAACACCACAAAAGGGAGAATCAGGACTCCACAAGCACCCGCAACATTCTTCACGGCAGGAGGCAGCAAATCATGGCCAAGAACAACGGTGCCACTCGAAACATGCAGCAGAGTCTGCTGGATGGGGCAGATGACTGGGAGTGCACTGCAGACCTCCTAGAATGGAAGAGTCACCCAGAGATCATCAGCAAGAGTGGCATGAGACCAGACATAGTAGTCCACTCTAAGTCAACCAAGCAGCTGATCATGATCGAGCTCACGGTGCCATATGAGAACAGAATGGAGGCAGCTCAAATCTACAAGACTGAAAAGTATGCTGATCTGGCAAACAGCCTGAGGAGAGAAGGCTATCAGGTCAAAGTCCTCACTGCAGAAATTGGAGCTAGGGGATTTGTAGGAACGTCTGCATACAGCCTCATGAAACAGCTCTCAGTTGCAGGGAAGGAAAAAACCAGAGCCCTGAAAGCAATGGCAGAAGCGGCAGAGAGGTGTTCAAGCTGGATCTGGTCAAGGCGGAACAAAAGTGAACTTCATAAGGCTTAATTTCCCTACAAATATCAGGTGTCCCTGTGGCTCAGTGGTTAAAGCGCGAGTCATTAAGTAGAAAATGAGCATGTCCAGAGGGTCATGGGTTCGAATCCCAGCCATGGCTCGTCCCAAGATGGGAAAAAAAAAAAAAAGGGCAGCAGAGGGACATCCGGAGTCATGAACCGGGTGTGGCCCAACCCCCCTAGAGTGTCAGGAGATAAGGGTCGAAACACTTGCTTGAAGGGGGCTTCTCTTCTGAGGACTGTCTGCTGCCATGCTCTCCACGAGTTTCTTTCTACTAATCCATGACATTCTGAGGGTACAGTTTGGACTTTGAAAATCACTCTGTGTTCCTAATCCATGACATTCTGAGGGTTCAGTTTGGACTTGAAAATCACTCTGTGTTCCTAATCCATGACATTCTGAGGGTTCAGTTTGGACTTGGAAAATCACTCTGTGTTCCTAATCCATGACATTCTGAGGGTACAGTTTGGACTTGGAAAATCACTCTGTGTTCCTAATCCATGACATTCTGAGGGTTCAGTTTGGACTTGGAAAATCACTCTGTGTTCCTAATCCATGACATTCTGAGGGTTCAGTGAATTCGGGTGAATTGTTTCAGCACCCAGAACACTGAAGTAGAGTTAGTCTATTCGTCTTTTTTTTTTCCCTTGTGTACCAGTTCACTACATATGGGAAAAAATGGCTGTTTTGGATGGAGTGATGTGGTTGGAATATTTTCATTAATTTCATAAAATAGATGAGTAAAAAGCAAATGTTTTGATTGAGGTTTCTTTATGGTGAGTGTGTATGTGTTGCGGAGTTACCTCACTTGGCATGGTATTCTCATAGTCATGTAGCTCAAAGTCATGCGGTAGGCAGAGAGTTAAAAAAGCCAAGGAAGTTGCTCCCAACATGGTGCCATGGTTTGTGCCACTGAAATGAGTGGGGGCTGTTTTTGTTCCTGGCAGTAGCCTGAATATCTTGGTGATGGGGGGGGGGGGGGGGGGGGGGGGGGGGGGGGGGGACTTGGAGCTCCTAGTCAGAGACAAGTGTGCTGTGGTCTTGGTTAGAGTAAGTGGGATCACACACACACACACACAAGTACCGTCAGCTTTGTGTGTTTTTAGAAGATGCATTTAAAATTTTAAACAGATGTGTGAAAGAGTTTTTTTTTTTTTAATGACTTGTGAGTTGATTTTAACGTCGTGACAGCCCTGATGTGGCCCTTTGTGGTCGGCTGGGCTATAAGCAACATTACCTTACCTCCACCTCTCTCTCTCTCTCTCTCATGCTTGTCACGACAACAATGAGGTGTGAATCATCCTCTCTCAGAGATGGGATTTTTCCGCCGATTGGCGGATTTCCGTCTTTTTGATGGCCCCGGGTCGTTTTTGAGATCAGTGTAAATCCGTTGAGAAAATTGGGGGGGGGGGGGGGGGGGGGGGGTAGAGGTAGGTTTGTGATGAAGCTTATGTACGGCGAGAGGTCGATCGATATTGTGTTCTCAATTGATCCGTTCGCAAATGGATGTTTCCGGTTTCTGCTTGGGCCAGTCGAGACTGCTGTCTTTGTTTTCATTCTGCGGTTGACCGAAACCATCAAAGCGGAAGTTGATGTTTGAGAACGCGGCAAACTGTTTGCGAATTTTTTTCCTGACGCCATTTCTTTCGGTTTGACGAGAGTGGCGAAAACCAGAATGTTTCGTCAGATAGCAGAAAGCGAGAAAGTTCTTGCGAAGCAAGTCGATGCTTCAGTTAAAAACAAATGGACTTGGAAGTGGTTGGAGGAGGAAGTGAGCGCAAAAGTGATGCTGACCAGTTCCAAAGGCGCCGTCAGCCACAGTGTGATTCTCAGACTGAAAGACTGCATGAGGAAAATCACCTATCCAGGACAAGCAGTCTGCACATGGTGTAATGACGCGATCAAGTATGGCTCACGGGTCAAGTCAGCATTGATCAACCACGTTCTTGCTGAAAAGCACCTAGCAAGAGTGAAAGATCGTCTTACAAACGAGACTCTTGGATCGTTTGGAGCATCGGCGAGTCTACCCACCACCCCCACTCCCACCCCGTCTCTCTCTCTCTCTCTCTCTCTCTCTGTGAAGAGTAATGCTATTTGTTTTGTTGAAGTAATGATATTAATAATATTGCAGGTTATCTCCAGATAGATATGATGAATCTGTAGACCCCCCCCCCTTTTTTTTTTTCTTCTTCTTGATGTAATGCCCACAATCATCAAGCTGATTATTTTGCAATGAAGGTTCTCTTTGAAAAAACGGGTTACATCAATGTCACAGTATAGGCCTACACAATTGTGTAGTCAATATTTTACGTAATAAATAGCATACAACAAACTATTTTAGTGAGAGAGAGATCAAAACAAAAAAATTGCAAGGGTGTTATTGACATTCTACAGACAAGCAAACAAAACATAAGTAAACAAACAGACGATAGTACGGAAAAAGTAATAGTAGTAGTAGTAGTAATAATAATAAGAATAATGTTTTTTACCTATACCACCGCGTCACAAAAATCTTTTCTTTTCTGGTATAGATATCATGGGGGAAAAATCAGTTACACACATTCATACAAACGAGCAGACCGGCAGATATGCATGCATACTTATACTCTGGTGACTAGATTTAGCAAGTGACATCATTAATGTTGAGGAGCATCAGAAGTGTGAAAGTGTTTTTTTTTCTTATTGTAATAGAGATGGATCAAGTTGAAAAGAAAAAAAAAAACTGCTTGTGGGCACACAATGAGTTAAACCTTCACAATTTGCACACTTTGAATATGATCCTTAGTCAACTCTCTCACTTATATTATTCTATAAAGGAATCAGAATCCTCCGTGGTATTTTGAAGGACAACTATAAGAAATTATTTGATTGGTGTTCAGGTAAACTTTTTTAATAAGTATTTTGAAGGATGGCTATTACTATTAGAAACTAAACTGCTCGCTGAAATGTGGTGATGTGAAGGACAGTAATGAGAAACTGACTTGCAACTGCTGGAAAATTGTGTGACTATTAGCAACTGGAAAATCACCAATCCTGTGTCAATGGTCTTCATGATTTCCTGACAGACATCAATGGCGAAGGTGAGAAAGTCTTTTTTTTGTAGGATCAAGGTTATTAATACTTTTGAATACTTTGGTGTCTCAGATGCTGATTTTTGCAGGTTAAATTCTAAAAAATCTTCAGCTTCAGGGGGCTTCGCCCCCTGACCCCCACCAGGGGCCTTGCCCCTGGACCCCACCGGGGGCCTTCAGCGGCCCCCGGACCCCCGCCACTTTTTTTTCCTCCTTTTTCACATTATGAGAATCCCATCTCTGTCTCTCACTCTGTCTCTCTCTCTCCTCTCTCTCTCTCTCTCCTCTCTCTCCTCTCTCTCTCTCTCTGTGTCTCTCTGTCTCTCTGTCTCTCTCTCTGTCTCTCTCTCTCTCTCTCTCTCTCTCTCTCTCTCTCTATATACCTGTCATGACAACAATGAGGTGTGAATCGTCCTCTCTCTCTCTCTCTCTCTCTCTCTCTGTCTCTCTCTGTCTCTGTCTCTCTCTCTCTCTCTCTCTCTCTCTCTCTCTCTCTCTCTCTCTCTCTCTCTCTCTCTCTCTTATGCCTGTCATGACAACAATGAGGTGTGAATTGTCCTCCTCTCTCTCACTCTCTCTCTCTCTCTCACTCTCTCTCGTTCTTTCTCTCTCTCTCTTTCTCTCTCTCTCTCTCTCTCTCTCTCTCTCTCTCTCTCTCTCTCTATGCCAGTCATGACAACAATGAGGTGTGAATTGTCCTCTCTCTCTCTCTCTCTCTCTCTCTCTCTCTCTCTCTCTCTCTCTTATGCCTGTCATGACAACAATGAGGTGTGAATTGTCCTCCTCCTCTCTCTCTCTCTCTCTCTCTCTCTCTCTCGTCCTCTCTCTCTCTTCTCTCTCTCTCCCCTCCGGGGGGTTGCGACCTTGTCGTGGTCGGGGGGCTTGCGCGGTCCAGTGATCCCTTAGGCTTTGCTGGCGGGGGCATCAATACTTGGGAGATAGGCTGGTTTTTTTCACACTGCTTGTAGGCCTGAGAGGTGAAGATGCTGTATGGCCTAAGCGTAACGTGGTAAGGAGTTGATGCCCTGGTAGGGCTTCCCATGTCAGATAGGCTAAGGGTGAGGATCCTGACTAAGAGTAACCCGCCTTTCTCCTTTTCTTGTTTTCTGCCTCCTTATTTGGCCCTTTTTCTATCTTCGTCTCCCCTTCAAGTCTTCTTTTCCACACTCTTTTTCTCTCTGTGGTCTCCTTAAGATTCGCCGCGTTGGCCGTGCGGTGCGACCTGTGTCGGAGGGGGATGAGATCCTGGTGATTGAGAGGGCCAGCGCTCTCAACACATCACTTTGGCTCGGACCTCTCCTAGACGGGGAGTACACTTTGGCCCGGGTGTACTAATCGGCTCCCCTTCTTGGGGCTGGTCAAGACAGGCAGTTTCCCTGCTGGCCAAGTTAACCCCTGCAGTGCTCAGCTCTCTGTTCCCGGAGTTGAGCATGATCAGGGGGATAGGGTTGGTAGTTTCTGTTTGTCGTATGTCTCTCCCGAAGCCTGGAAGGGTCAAGACATTGGTTTCTTGCCCTGGCCCCTTAGTTGGACTCCAAGGTGGGTGGGTAAGGGAGGATGAAACACAATAAACTAAATATGGCTTTATCAAAAAACACCCCCCAAAAGGAAGAGGAAGGCAGCATCCCCTATTTCAGGGGACTTCAATTCTGACAGTGATTCAGATACAGAAGTACGACAGAGGACAGGTTTCTGGGCTTCCTGGCTCGTGATGGAAGGGACGGAGCAGGAAAGACCCCTTTCAGCTCTTTCAAGGTATAGCAGGTGACCCTAGGTCCATAAAAAAGGTTGAGGAATGGCTCATTTCTCATTCAATGTAAATCGCAAAAACAATCTGAACAGCTGCTGAAGGCAACAAAACTAGTGGACAGGGAGATCAGGGTGACTCCCCACAAACAGTTGAATTCATCGAAAGGAGTCATTCGCTGCAGGGATTTATCAGGTGTTTCAGAGGCAGAGATCAAAACGAGCTGGCGTCCCAGGTGTGACGGAGGTGCGCAGGGTGACAGTGAAGAAGGGTGCAGAAAGAGTGGCCACCAACACCCTCTTCTGACATTCTGCAACCCTGTGCTGCCTCCGGTCATCAAAGTCGGCTACCTGAATGTCCGGGTTCAGTTATATGTTCCGTCCCCGTTGAGGTGCTTCCGATGTCAGAGGTTTGGCCATGTCAGAGACCGCTGTTCTGGGCAGGAGGTGTGCGGTGGTTGCTGCAAGGCAACCCATGATGGGCCGTGTAAAGATCCGGCACATTGTGCAAACTGCGGTGGCGACCATCCCTCCTCTTCACGAAACTGTCCTCTTTGGATTCAGGAATCTGCAATACAAAGAGTTAAAACAGAAAAGAAGATCTCCTTTTTTGAAGCCCGGAAACAGGTTGTGGGCAGTCAGACGCCGACAGCTTCTTCGTATGCTTCGGCCGTAAAGAAAGTTCCCACAGTTCCTACTCGGTCAGTCTGCTGTCAGACTGATGACTTTACGTTTTCGAAGACATTGCAAGGAAGAACTGTCACTCTGGTGGAAGCAGGTCCACCACCTTCCAACCCAACGTGAATGCCCCTGGTGGAGCGCAGGGCTGAGCTTTAAACGTTCGCCAACACGCCAATGGCCCCTAAAATTGGAGTCGGGCGAACTCAATTTACAGTACCATTCGCCCGCTGGCGACCTAAAAATCACCGCCAGTGATTCTGTACCTGTACAGAAACGACATGCCCTGTAAAAACAAACACCGCCTGCCGACTGCCATCTTTCATCACTACCGTGCTGGGGCTTTCCCGGCCGAGGTTCAGAGTCACGCGAGACAGTTGCCATTTCCGCTCTTCCGCTTACTTGTTCAGTCGGTGGTCATGTGGCGCTTTTAACCGTGTCTCTGAGCCTCCAGCAAAAAAAAAAAACTAAGTCAGAAAGAAGATAAAAGATCTCTTTTTCTTTGTCAGTTATATATACCTGGGTGGCAATATCAATGACAACTGAAAATAAAATTTGTTTTTCCAAAATTAATGAGCAGAAACAGTGTTATTGTTGTTGAAAATAAGCGTGTGCATAAGCTGCAAATTTAAAATAGGACTGCATTTTCAATGAAAGGGTCTGGCAACCTGAAAAATTTTCTGGCAACCTCAACCTCCCAGTTAGGAGCCCGCTGGCTCCTTAGCCTGGCTTGCTAAATCTCAGCCCTGCTGTGGGAGGCAAAAAATCCGCCACCCCTCAGACTGCCCAGCAGTCTACAACATCTGCTGGGCAGATTAAAAAACCAGCAATCCCCCCTCGAACTCCTCTGTCCAGTGCCCTGCGGGCAAGGGAGTTCAACCCAGTGTGGAGATGGTGGAGATGAGGAAGAAACCTCCACCGTCTCCCAAATCCAGACCTTCTTCACCTATTGGCAAATCTGCCAGCAGGTCTGAAGACCAACACAGTCCAGTACAAACCACAAATAAATTTAAACCTTTAGCAACAGACGTTGAAGAGGAGATGACCTGATCTCTCTCCTTTTCACCCTCTGCACCATGGATAATACAATATTCCATTGGAATATCCGTGGATTAAATTCCAACTTCGAGGAGCTGCAGCTACTGTGTCAGTCTATAAACCTTCCGTGTGGCTCTTCAGGAAACTCAAATTCAAAGCCAGAAGACCTTTACTCTTTCTGGCTTTAATGTTCTTTCAAAACCTGCACAACCGTCCACGTTGGACTGTCGGGCGGTGTTGCCCTTCTCCTACACAAAACTTTGTTGTATAGTCCTGTCGCTCTGTCTACCTCCCTTCAGGCTGTAGCTGCGAGAGTCACTCTCCACAAGACTGTGACAATCTGTTCCCTTTATCTCCCACCTTCTGTCCCGGTTTGTCGTCAGGACCTTGTCAGTCTGATAGGAGAACTTCCTCGACCTTTTTTGCTGTTGGGTGACTTTAACGGTCACAATCCTCTTTGGGGTAGTGTCAGTACGTCATCCAGAGGTCTGCTAATTGAGGATGTCCTTTCGGATTTGGATTTGTGTTGTCTGAACGACAGATCTGCAACTTACCTCCACTCTTCCACAGGTTCACTTTCGTGTTTAGATTTGTCGGTTTGTGACCCCTCGCTGGTCCTGGACTATGAGTGGTCTGTCCATGACGATCCGCACGAAGTGACCATTTCCCTGTTCTTTTACAGCCCATATTAACTGAAACCGCCTCTGTCTCTCAACATCTAAATTATACGAAAGCAAACTGGGACCTATTTGCAGCCACTATTTCTAAAGATCCAGGACACTGATTTCTTCAAGTCCCCGGACCCAGCAAAGGTCCTTTTTCCTTTTTTAAAATTTGGGAACCCTGTTCGGGGTTTTTTGGCCCTCTTTTCCTTCCAAACCGGGGTTTTTCCTTTCCTACCTAATCCATGACATTCTGGGGGTTTAAACAAGTTTGGAAAAAAAATTTTTTTTTTTTTGGAAAAATTCCAAAAAACCCCCCCCCCCCCCCCCCCCCCCCCCCCCCCCCCCCCCCCCCCCCCCCCCCCCCCCCCCCCCCCCCCCCCCCCCCCCCCCCCCCCCCCCCCCCCCCCCCCCCCCCCCCCCCCCCCCCCCCCCCCCCCCCCCCCCCCCCCCCCCCCCCCCCCCCCCCCCCCCCCCCCCCCCCCCCCCCCCCCCCCCCCCGGGGGGGGGGGGGGGGGGGGGGGGGGGGGGGGGGGGGGGGGGGGGGGGGGGGGGGGGGGGGGGGGGGGGGGGGGGGGGGGGGGGGGGGGGGGGGGGGGGGGGGGGGGGGGGGGGGGGGGGGGGGGGGGGGGGGGGGGGGGGGGGGGGGGGGGGGGGGGGGGGGGGGGGGGGGGGGGGGGGGGGGGGGGGGGGGGGGGGGGGGGGGGGGGGGGGGGGGGTTGTTCCAAAAAAAGATAAATGAATTTGGGGAAAAAAGTTTTTTAAATCCACCGGGTTCCCTTTTTTTAATTTCAGGGGGCATTCCAACATTTATTAAAACACTCCGGCCAAATAAATGCATACAATAAACTTTGGGAAATTTTAAAATTTTGGCCAATAAAAACATTTTTGAGGGCTTTTGGAAGGGGAAAAATTTTTTTTTTTTTCTTTTTCTTGGGGTTGGAAATTCTTTGAAAAGAAAAAAAAAAAACTTTGTTTTTTTTTCCCCCTGGTTAAACCTTCACAATGGGGGAAAATTTTTTTGGGAATATAAATTTTAAATTTTTCATTAAAATTTTCCCTAAAAAAGGGAAAAAGAAATTTTTTTTTAAAGGAAAATTAAAAGGTTATTTGTTGGGTGTTCAAAAAAAACCCCTTTTTTTAATAAGTATTTTGGGTAGGGTTTTACAATTAAAAACCAAAATGCCCCCAAAAATGGGGGGATTTTTGGGCCATAATGGGGGGGCTGTTTTGCCGGGCTGGAAAATTTGGGTGGGGGATATTAGCCCCGGAAAACCCCAATTGTGCGGGGTTTCTTTTGATTGGGGCCCAACAAACACAACAAGGGTAGAAAGCTTTTTTTTTTAGGATAAGGTTTTTAAAAAATTTTAAACTTTTTTTAAAAAGATTTTTTTTTTTTTAAAAATTTTAGTTATTTTCCCCCCCCGGCCCCCCCCCGGATTTTCCCCCTTTTGGGGGGCCGTCGGGCCCAACCCCCCCCCCTTTTTTTCCCTCCTTTTTCACAAAAATGGAATATCCTTTCCCCACTCTGTCTCTCTCTCCCTCCCCCTCCTCTCTAAACCTCTTCTCTCTCTCCTCTCTCTCCTTTCCCCTCTTCTCTCTGTTCTCTTTTGTCCCCCCCCTTCCTCTCTCTCCTCTCTCTCTCTCTCTCTTTTAAAAAAAAACCGTCTGACAACAATGGGGTGTAAATCGTCCTCTCTCTCTTTTCTCTCTCTCTCTCTCCTCTTCTCCCCCAGTCCCCTTCTCTCTCACTTTTCTCCTTTTCCTTCTTCTCTCTCTCGCCTCACCCACTCTCTTCTCTCTCCCCTCTCTCTTATCCCCTTTTAAAGACAACAAAGAGGTTTTAATTTTCCTCCTCTCTCTCACCTCTCCCCTCTCCCCTCCCCCCTCGTTTTTCCCCCTTTCTTTCTCCCCTCTCTCCCCTTTCTCCCCTCTCTCTCCCCTCTTCTCTTTTTCCAGCCCATGACAACAATGGGGGTTTGTGAATACCCCTCTCTCTCCCCCTCCTCTTTTCTCTCTCTCTCTCTCTCTCCTCTCTTTTTTTTATCCCTGCATGACAAAAAAGAGGTTGAATTGTCCTCCTCCTCCTCTCTCCTCTCCCCCCTTTCTCCCCTTTTCTCTCTCTCTCTCCTCTCTCTCCCCCTCCCCCTCCGGGGGGTTGCACCTTGTCGGGGTCGGAGGGCTTGCGGGGTTTTCCATTTCCCCCCTTAAGGCTTTGCTGGGGGGGGGCATAAATCCCTTGGGGAGATAGGTGGTTTTTTTCAAAACTGTTTTGAAGGCCTGAGGGGTTTAATATGCTGTATGGCCTAAGCGAAACCCGTAAAAAGGGGAATTTTGAAATGCCCCGGTAGGGTTTTCCCATGTCAAAATAGGCTAAGGGTTTGAGGACCCTTTACTAAAGAAACCCCCGGCCTTTCCCCCTTTTTCCCTTTTTTTTTCCCTGCCCCCCTTTTTTGGGCCCCTTTTTTCAAATTTTCCCGTCTCCCCTTCAAGCTTTTTTTCCACCCTTTTTTTCCTTTTGTGGTCTCCTTAAGTTTCCCCGCGTTGGCCGTGGGGGGTTTCAAACCTTTTGTCGGGGGGGGATGAGTTTCCGGGTTTGAGAGGCCACCCGCTCTAAAACAAAACACTTTGGCTGGGACCTCTCCTAGACAGGAGTACACTTTGGCCCGGGGTAAACAATCGGCCCCCCCTTTTTGGGGGCGGGGTCAAGACACATTTCCCTTTGCTGGCCAAGTTAACCCCGGGCAGTGCTCACTCTCGGGTTCCCGGGAGTTAGCAAAAAATCAGGGGGGATAGGGTTGGTATTCTTTTTGTCGAATTTCCCCTCCCCAACCTGGAAGGGGTAAAGACATTGGTTTTTTGGGCCCCGGGCCCCTTATTTTTGGGAATTTCAAGGGGGGGAAAGGGGGGGATAAAACAAAAAAATTAAACTAAATATGGTTTTATCAAAAAAAAACCCCCCCCCAAAAGGAAAGGGGCAAAACCCCCTATTTCGGGGGTTTTCAATTCTACAGTAAATTCAATACAGAAGTTAAGAGGACGGGTTTTCGGGGCTTCCGGGCTGGGAAAGGAAAGGGGAAACGGAGCAGGAAAACCCCTTTTCCCTTACCCCTTTTTTCAAAAGGGTTTGGTTTTAGCGGGTGACCCTAGGCCCAAAAAAAAGGGTTTTGAGGAAGGGCCTTCCTTTTCCATTAAAATGAAATCGCAAAAAAAAAATTTCTGAACAGCTGCTAAAGGGCCCAACAAAACTAGTGGCCCGGGGAGATAAAGGGTGCCCCCCCAACAAACATTTTAAATTTCACCCGAAAGGTAAATTCGCTGCGGGGTTTTAAATCAGGTTTTCAGGGGCCGAAAACAAAACGGCCTTGTGTGACGGAGGTGCGCGGGTACAGGGGAAGAAGGGGGGCAAAAAGATGGCCAAAAACACCCTTTTTCTGACATTCGAAACCCCTTTGTGCGCCCCCCGGCATCAAAGTGGGCAAACCGAATGCCCGGGGGGTTTTTTTAAATATTTTTCCTTTCCCCGGTTGGGGGTGTTTCCCCGTTTTCCCGATTTTTTGGCCATGTCAGAGACCGCTTTTTCTGGCAGGGGGTTTGCGGTTTTTTGCTGAAGGGAAAACCCAAAAGGGGCCGTGTAAAGACCCGGGCACTTTTTAAAAACTGCGGGGCACCACCCCCTCCTCTTCACGAAACGTCCTCTTTGGATTCAGGAACCCTGAAAATACAAAAGTTAAAACAAAAAAGAAGACCCCCCCTTTTTTTAAACCCCGGGAAACGGTTGGGGGGCAGTCAGAGGGCCGACAGGCTTCTTCGTATGCTTCGGCCCGGGTAAAGAAATTTTCCCACAGCCCAAATTTCGGTCGGGGGTTGCTGTCAGACTGATGATTTAAAACTTTTTTCGAAAAACTTTGGGCGGGAAAGAACTGCCCAACTCTGGTGGAAGCAGGTCCACCACCTTCCCCCCCAAACCGGAAAAAAAATGCCCCGGGGAGCCAGGGCTGATTTTAAAACTTCGCCAACTCGCCAAGGGCCCCCAAAAATTTTGAGTCGGGCGAACTCAATTTACAACCATTCGCCCCAGGGCGACCAAAAATCCCCGCCAGTGATTTTTAAAACCTTTACAGAAACGACTTTCCCCGAAAAACCCCAAACACGCCCCCTCCCGGGGCCTCCCAAATTTTTTAAATCACCCGTGCTGGGGCTTTCCCCCGGCCGAGGTTTTCAGAGTCACGCGAGACAGTTCCCAAATTTCCGCTTTTCCCCTTTTTACTTTTTCATTTGGGTGGTCATGGGGCCCCTTTTAAACCGTTTCTCTAGCCTCCAAAAAAAAAAAAAAACAAAGTCAAAGAAGATAAAAGATTCCTTTTTTTTTTGTCAGTTAGTTTAACCTGGGGGGCAATATAATGACAACTAAAAAAATTTTTTTCCCAAAAAATTAAATTACAGAAACAGGGGTTTTATTGTTGTTGAAAAATAAGCGTTTAAAAAAGCTTAAAAATTTAAAAAAGGGACGGGCATTTTAAATGAAAGGGTCTGGCAACCTAAAAAATTTTGGGGGCAACCCCCCTCCGGGTTTAGGAGCCCGGGCTGGCCCTTAGCCGGGGGCTTGCTAAATCTCAGCCCTGCTGGGGGAGGCAAAAAACCCCGCCACCCCTCAGACTCCCCACACCCTACAAACCTCTGCTGGCAGATTAAAAAACCACAACCCCCCCTCAAACCCTCCTTTTTCCAGGGGCCCGTGCGGGCAAGGAGTTCAACCCAGTTGGAAAAAGGTTTGGAATGAGGAAAGAAACCCCACCGTCCCCAAACCCAACCTTCTTCACCTTTTGGCAAATTTTCCAGTCATCTAAAACCCCAACCCCAGCCGTAAAACCTCAAAAAAATTTTAAACCCTTTTTACAACAGACGGAAGAGGGGGAATGCCCTTTATCTCTCTCCATTTCACCCCTTTTCCCCCCCACCATGGATAATAAAAATATTCCATTGGAATATCCGTGTTTAAAACCAACTTCGGGGGGGGAGGGCCAGCTACTGTGTAAAGTCAATTAAACCTTTTTTTTGGGGCCCTTTTCCGGAAAACCCAAAATTCAAACCCAAAAACCCTTTCCCTTTTTCTGGCTTTAATTTTTTTCTTTAAAAACCTGCAAAACCCAACCCACGGGGGACTTTTGGGCGGTGTTGCCTTCACCTACAAAAAAATTTTGTTGTAAACCCCTGTCCTCTGTTCCCCCCTCCCTTCAGGCGTAGCTGCGAAAAATCACTCTCCAAAAACGGTTACAATCTTTTCCCTTTATCCCCCCCACCTTCTGTCCCTTTTTTGTCGTCAGGACCTTGTCGGTCTGATAGGAGAACTTCCTCGACCTTTTTTGCTTTTGGGGTTGATTTTAAGGGCACAATCCCCCTTAGGGATTGTCAGTACGTCACCCAAAGGCCCCTCAAATTTTGAGGAGGGCCCTTTTGGTTTTTAAATTTGTTTTGTCAAAAACGACAGATCAGCAACTTACCTCCCCCTTTTCCCACAGGTTCACTTTCGTTTTTAAAGTTTTGTGGGTTTGTGACCCCACGCGGGTCCGGGACTATGAGTGGTCTGTCCTTACGATCCGCAGGGAAGTAAACCTTTTTCCCTGTTCTTTAACCCAAAATTTTTAACTGAAACCGCCTCTGTCCCCTAAACCCTCTAAATATACAAAGGGCAAACTGGGACCTATTTGCACCAAACTTTTTACAAAAGAATTCCCAGGACACGGTTTTCCCTTCAGAGCCCCGGCCCAGCAAAAACTCGACTAACACTTTTATCAAAGGGTGCTAAAGCCTGTTTTCCCCCGTGTTTTTCCGAAAAACCCCCAAAACCCAAAAAAACACCCGGGTTTTGGTTTCAAAACCCAAAATTTTCCCAAAATTAAAAGGGGGCTCGGGCGTCAGGTGTACCAACGCCCTTTTTGGGCCCCAAACCTCGAGCCCATCTTTAAACTCCGGCCAAATCGAGACACACTTTTAAAATCAGAAACGTGGGTTTCCTGGAGAAGTTTTCTGCTCCAGGCTAAATCAAAAAATTTCCCAAGAAAAAGTGTGGAAAAATTAAATTAAGAAAATAAAAGGGGAAGAACACCGTCCCACTGTAAACCATCTCAATTTGCTGACTCTTTAATAACAGAAAAAAAAGCAGTTGCTAATCTGCGGGCTTCAACCTTTTAAAAAAAAATTCCTCCCCCTTCAAAACAAATAAAATCCCCCCTTTTTGTCAAAAACAAAGCCCAAAAAAAAAATTTCACCCCCCCCACTTATCTTCAGCCCAACAGGGAAAAGACTAAAATCTTCCTTTCACGTTAAACAGCTAAATCTGCTTACTTTTTTGGGCAGCGATTCCTCTCCAGGTATAGATGAAATCCATTATCAACTTTTTAAAAACATTTTCCCCGCAAAAAGGGGTTCTGAACATCCTGCTACAGGGAAAAAAACCATGGGGGTGGACTACAATTTTTTTTTTTTTTCCCCCCTCTTTGGGGAAAAAACCCCATTACTACTCCCCCTTTTCCCCAAACCCGGAAAAGATCTTTTTAATCCCTCAAACTATCCCTCCCCCCAAAACTTTGACCCCCGTGGTCCCGTAAATTGATGAGAAAATGGTCAAACCCCTAGGCCCCATGGGGGAAAAATCGAAAAACCCCCTGGCCCCTTTTTGGGGAAAAAACAGTGGGTTTCCGCAAACATCGGGCAAATGGGAACCCTTTGATTCCCGGGGAAACTACACTTTCGGAAATCTTTTTTTAACAGAACAAACATGCAGTTGGGAATTTTCTTTTACTTTTGAGAAGGCCCCACGAACCACCCCGGAAATCGGGGATACTTTATGATCTCCACGTCTGGTTTTTCGAGGTCATCCTTTTTCCCCCTTTTTATTCAAAATTTTTTGCAGACCGACAGTTTCAGGGCCGGGTTGGCACCACTCCTCTGATGTCCACAGCAGGAGTTTTGGGGGTTTCCCCAAAGGGGGGCATACCCGTCTCCTGCCCCTTTAAATATTAAAATCAACAAAAATTTGAAAACAGTTTTAGCATGGTTTTAGACTGGCTCCTGTTTTTGGATGATTTTTGCTGTCTACGCAACTGGCCCGCCTTTCCCCAGTGTCCCCGCGCCAAAGGCCTTTTTCCCCTTTTTCGTTGGAAAAAAAATCCATCAGTGGGCGGGTGGGAAAAAGGTTTTTTTTACTTTTCCTACCAAAAAAGCCCTGTATTCACTTTCCCTAATTTTTCCTCAGTTTTTTTTCCCAAACCCGAACTTCAAGTAGGGAAAAAAAAAAAACTCCCATTCCAGGTTTTTAAAAAGGCCAATTTCTGGGAGTTATTTTTGACCAAAACTTAAAATTTTTCACCCCATCAAAAAACCTTTAAAAATGCTTGCCAGAAAGCACGAATAAATTTTGTGGGGGCGAGCGACACCAGACTTTGGGGGCGACAAAAAAGCTGGGACCTCTACAAGCCTTGTCCGTTCCCAAACGGACTAAAGGGGTTTTTGCGTGTACGGCTTTCCCCAAGATCGTCTTTCCTCAAACTCTTGGACCCAAACCACCATCAAAGGGTTTGCTCCCGTCTTGGGGTTCCCCACCACCCCTGTGTTAAGCCCCGTAAAGCAGAGGGGGGGAAACCCCCCACTGTCCAAACCCCAGGCTGGGAAATGCTTTAAATTTTTTATCCCGACTGTTCCGGAAACCAGAAAAACCCCGCCATGACGGTCTTTGACCCACCCCCTTCCAAAGTAAAAATTTTTAAAACCCCCCTAAATTTATTCCGCCGTTGGGCTTCGTATGCAGCCTCACGTGCAATGCAGGTCTGGACCTAGGTGGAATACTGATTTTCCAATTTCCCGGGTCCCCAAACCCCCGTGGAAACCTTTTTTTACACCAAGAATTGATTTGATCTTTGCAGCTTTTCGCAAAGAGTCAAACCCCTCCTGGCGACAAGGGATTGTTTTGCTAGCTCTTTAAAAATTTCCCTCCTGTTCCCAAAAAATTTTTCACTGAAAGGTTTCCCCCAAATCTAAGATGGGGTGGGGCCAGTCAGGGCCTATTGCCCTGGGCTTTCCCTTTTCTTTCTGTTGGAAAAATATTCAATTTTAGATGCTTCTGTCCCAATTCTGGGTAACTTAAAAACTCTGGGGTTTTGGCTTTGAAGATAATCTTTAAATTTTTCAAAGAGGGACTTTCTGGTTCTGTTTTGGGTTCGCTGTCCCGCTTTGGGGGGCCAAAGCTGGGCCCCAAACCTTTAGCATCCCCAAAATTTTAATTTTTTTTAAAAATTTTTTTGTAAGTTGAAGGCGGAAAGGTTTAAACATTCTCTTTCTTGGGGGTTTCCCGGTCTGTTGGCATCGGGGGGGAACGAAATGGTTGATCATTTTTGCCAAGAACGCCCCAAGAAAAGAAACCCCCCTCCCCCCTTAAAACCCCTTCCAGATTTTTAAAACCCAAAAATTTAAAGATTAAAGTGAAAACCCCCTGGCAGGGGGATTGGGAAAACACAACGAAAACAAACTCTTTAAAAATCCGTCCAAACCTTAAGGACTTCCTCCCAAACACGACCGGGGGGTCTAAAAAAAGGGAAAAATTTTGTGCCGGCTGCACACCGGCCCCTTTTTAAAATTTTCCCAATTTTTTTAAACCCTTTAAAGATTTAAGAAGCCCCTGGGCAACCATGGCATGCCCAAATCCCCAAAGAAACATTTTCTTTTAGAAGGGGGGACTTGCACATGTAAAACACAAAAAATTTTTTCAAACGGGGTCCATGAAGACCTGTTTAGGGATTCCGCCTGAACCCTGATCCTTGAGTTTTTTAGGGGAGATTAACATTTTTCACCTGAATTTTAAATTTTTTAAAGGCAGAAAAATTTTAACCCAAAATTTTGTGCGTTTTTTAGACTTTCATTTAAAAAGAATTTTGAAAAATTGTTTTTTTTTAAAAATTTTTTAATGACTGGTACCAAAGGAGTTGATTTAACCCGGGGGACCCCTGAATTTGGGCCCTTTTCGGTCCGGGTGGGCTATAACAACATTATTAAATTAACCCCCCTTTCCCTCTCATCTCTCTCTCCCTCCTTTTCTCCCCTCTCCCCCTTTTCTCCTCTCATGCCCTTTTCGTTACAACAAAAAAGGTTTTGAACGTCCCCCCCCTCTCTCCTCACTCTCTTCCCAAATTTTCCTCTCTCTCCTCTCTCTCCCCTTCTCATGCCTGTCATGACAACAGTGAGGTGGGGAAACCCCCCCTCCTCTCTCTCTCTCTCTCTCTCCCTGCCTGTCATTACAACATGAGGTTTTGAATCGCCCCCCCTCTCTCTCCCCCTCCTTTTCCCCTTTTCTCCCTCTCTCCCTCTTTTCCTCTCTCCTCTCTCCTCTCTCTCTCTCTCAGCCGTCTTACAAAAAATTTAGGGGTGAATTTTTCCGCCCCCTCCTCTTTTCTCTCTCCTCTTTTTCTCCTTTACTCTCCCTCTCTCCCCCACCCCCCTTTTCTCTCTTTTCTCTCCCCCATTGGGCCCGTCATGGGCAACAAAGAGGGGTGAATCCCTTTTCCCCTCCCTCTATCTCTCTCTCTCCCCTCTCCCCTCTCTTTTCCTCTACTCTTTTCCTCTCCTCTCTCTCTCTTCCCTTATGCCCCGTCCTTACAAAAAAATGAGTGGGGAATCTCCCTTTCTCCTCTCTCTCTCCCCTCTCTTCTCTCCTCTCTCTCCCCCTGCCTTCCTCTCTCCTTTTTCTCTCTCTCTCCTTCCTCTCTCTCTCTTCTCTCTCCATTTTTTCCCGTATGACAACAAAGGGTGTTTTTTAAATCTCCTTCTTTTTCCCCTCTCTCAACCCCCCCCCTCTCTCTCTTCTCTCTCCCCCATTTCCTGGGCAAAAGACCCAAAAATGAGGTGTGAATCGTCCTCCTCCTCTCTCTTTTTTCTCTCTTTCCCATCTTTTTTCCCCTCTCCCCTCTCTCTCTCTCTCTCTCTCTTTTCTCCCCTTTTCTCCCCAAGGCCCGTCATGGGAAAAAAATGAGGTGTGAAAAGTCCCCTCTTTTCCCCTCTCTCCTCACTCTCTCCCCCTCTCTCTCCCCTCTCTCCCTCCCCTCCTGTCATGGGGAAAAAATAATGAATTTTAATTTTCCTCTCTCTCCTCCTCTCCACTATCTCTCTTCTCCTCCTCCCCACTCTCTCTCTTCTCTCATGCCTGTCATGACAACAATGAGGTGTGAAAACGCCCTTCTCTCCTCTCTTCACTCTCTCTCGTCTCTTCTCTCTCCCCAATCTCTCTCTCCTTTTCTCTCCCCTCTCGTCCCTGTCATGACAACAATGAGGGGAACGGGCCCTCTCTCTCTCTCTCTCCAAAATCGGTCCTCTCTCCTCTCCCCTTTCCCCTTTATCCTCTTCCCCTCTCTCTCTCTCATGCCGTCATGAAAAACAATGAGGTTTTGAATCGTCCCCTCTCCTCCTCCCTCTTCCTTTTTCCCCTTTTTTTTTCCTTTTTTTTCTCTCCTCTCCCCTCATCCTCTCTCCTCTCTCTCCCCTCTCTCAATTTCCTTCATGACAACAATTAGGTTTAAAACGTCCCCCTCCCTCTCCCCTCCTCTCTCCCCGATTTTTTTCTCTTTTCCCCCGTCCTTTTCCCTCCTCTTCTCTCTCCTCCATGTCTGTCCCGAGAAATTGGGGGTGTGAATTGTTTTTTCCCCCTCTCTCTCTCTCCCCCCCTCTCTCTTCTTCCTTCTTACATCAAAGGTTTTATACCCCTTAATGTAATCTCCTCTCTCCCTCTCTTTACTCTTTCCCTCTCTCTCTTCTCTCTCTCTCTCTCTCATCCGCCCGTCAACAACCCAAAGAGGTGTGAATCGTTTTCTTTTCTCTCTCCCCTCCCCTCTCTTCCTCTCTCTCCCTTTTCTCTCTCTCTCTTCTCTCCTTTTTCCCCCTCTCTTTTTTCTCTCTCTTTTAAAGTCTGCAAAGACATCAATTTTGGTTTTAAATTTTCCTCTCTCTCTCTCCTCCCCCCCTCAATCTCTCTCTCTCCCCTCTCTTCCTTTTCCAAAAAACTCCTCTCCCATTCCCCTCTCCTCTCTCTCTCCCCTTTCCTAAAAAATTTTTCTCCTTCCCTCTCTCTCTCTCCTCTCCTCTCTCCCCCCACTCTCATCTTTGTTCCTTTTCCCCTCTCCCCTCTCTCTCTCATGCCTGTCATGAAAACAAAGAGTTGAATCGTTTTTCTCTCCCTCTCCCTCTCTCTCCTCTCCCCTCACTCCCCCTTCTCCTTTTCTCCTCTCTCCCATGCCCGTTTTTTACAACAGTGAGGTGTGAATCGTTTCCCCCCCTCCTCCTCTCTCTCCCCCTCCCCTCTCTCGTTTTCTCTCTCCTCTCTTTTTCTCGGGGGGCCTCTCTCTCCCCTCGTCTCTTCTCTCCCCTCTCATGCCCCCGTTTATTTTTGAAAAAGTGAGGTGTGAATTTTTTCCCCTTTTCCCTCTCCTCTCTCTCTCCCCCTCTCTCTCTCCATTCCCCTCTCATTCCTTTTCATGACAAAATTAATTTGAATCGTTTTTCCCCTCTCTCCTTTTCTCTTTTCCCCTCTCTCTTTCTCTCTCATCTCATGCCTGTCATGACAAAAATGAGGGGTGATTCGTTTCCCCTCTCTCTCTTTTTTCTCCCCTTCCCCTCTTTCCCTCTCTCTCTCCCACTCCCCTCACCCCTCCTCTTCATGCCCGTAAGAAACAATGAGGGGTGAATTGACCCTTTTCCCCTCTCTCTCCCCCCCTCCCCTCTTTTCCTCCTCTCTCTCCCTTCCCGTTTTTTTCTCTCTCCCCCACTCTCTCAACCCCCTCCCCCCTCTCTCTCTTTTCTCTCCTCTCCTGCCCGTCAGGGCAACAATTAGGTGTGAATTCCCCCCCTCTCTCTCTCCTCTCTCCTCTCTCTCTCCCTCTCCTCTCTCTCTCTCCTCTTAAGCCTGTCATGACAAACAATTGGTGAAAACGTCCCCCCTCCTTTTTCTCCCTCTCTCTCATCTCTCTAACTCCATTCCCCTTACTTTCCTTTTCCCGCTGAAGGGCCGCCCTGGGGCGCCTCCCTCTCTCTCTCTCTCTCCCCCTCCCTCCCCTTTCCCCCCCCTCTTGGCTCCCTTGGGGGGATTCCCCCTCAACGCAACAAAAGGGGGTTTTAAACACCAAACCTCCACCCCCTCCTCCTCGCTCCTCCCCCCCCCCCCCCCCCCCTTCTTTTCCCCCTCCTCCCCTCTCTTTGGCTTCCCCCTTTAATCTGGGGGGCCCTTCCTGGGCAAAAAAGAGGTGTGAAACCGGTCCTTTTCCCCTTTTCTTCTATTTTTTTTTAAATCGAAAAATTATCAAATCCTTTTTGCCTTTTGGGGCCCAAATTGGTGGGGTTGGGGTCGGCTCTCTCTCTTCCCTCCCTCCCCTCCTTCCCCTCTCTTTTTCTCTCCTTTTTATGGGTGGGGTTTTGGGGGGGGGGCCGGGGCCTCTCCTCAAAAACCCTTTTCCCCCCCACCCCCATTCCCTCCTCTCCCCCCCCCCCCCCCCCCTTTTGAAGGGCCCCCCCCCTCCTCCCCTCCTCTTCCTCTTCCCCCCTTTTTTTCTTCTCTGGGGGGGCCCCCCGGGCAGGGCAACCCAAGAGGTGTGGGAAACCGTTCCTTTTCCCCCTTTTTTTCTTTCCCCCCCCTTTTCCTTTCCCCACTTCTCTTCCCCCCCGGCTCTCCTCTCTCTCTCTCTCTCCCCTCACCCCCCTTTTTCTCCTCTGCCTGTCAAGACAACAATGAGGTGTGAATTTTTTCCTCTTCCTTTCTCCCCTTTTTCCCTCTTCTCGTTTTTCTCTCTCTCCTCTTTTCTCTCTCTCTGCCCCGTCATGACAACAATGAGGTGTGAATTGTCCCTTCCCCTTTCTCTCCCTCCACCTTTTCCCCCTCTCTCTCTCTCTCTCACTTCTCTCTCTCAGCCCGTCATTTGAAAAAACAAAGAAGGGGTGAAAAATTTCCTCCTCTCTCCCCTCTCCTCCCCTTTTCCCCTTTCTCCCCTCTCTTCCCTTTCCCCCGTTTATGACAACAATGAGGATGAATTTTTTTTTCCCCTCTCTCTCTCTCTCTCCTTCTCGCCTTCTTCCAAAGGGGGCCCCCTCTCTCTCACCCCCTCCACTCTCTCTCCTCTTTTTCCCTCCTCAAATCCTGTCATGCCCAAAAAAGGGGGTGTTAATTGTCCCCCCTCCCCTCCCCTTTTATTTTCTCTCCTTCTTTCAACGGGGGGGTTTTTTTTCCCCCCCACCCCTTTTCCTCCTTTTCCTCACCCCTCCGTTCCGCCAAAAAAATTTTTTCTCTTTTCCCCTCTCTTTCTCTCTCCTCTCCCCTCTCTTTTTCTCTCCCTCTCCTCTCCAACTCTCCTTCCCCCCTTTTTCCCCTTTTCTCTTTTCTCTCTCATGCCTGTCAAGACAACAATGAGGGGTAAATTTTCCTCCTCCCCTCTCTCTCTTCCCCCCTCCTTCCCTCTCTTCCCCTTTTCTCTCTCTCCATGCCCCATGACAACAATGAGGGGTGAATTGTCCCCCTCCTCTCTCTAAATCTCTCTCTCTTTCTCTCTCCTCTTCTCCCCTCTCTCTCTCTGCCTGCAGGGCAACAAAGAGGTGTGGGAAACCCTTTCCCCCTTCCCCTTTTCTCTCCTCTTCTCCTCTCTGCCTGTTTATGACAACAAAGAGGGGTAATCGTCCCTCTCTCTCTCTTTTCTCTCCTCCTCTCTCTCTCTCCTCCCCTCTCCTCTCCCCCCGTCCTTTTTTTCTCTCTCTTTCTCTCTCTCTCCAGGGCCTGTCATGACAACAAAGAGGGGTTTAATTGGTTTTCCCCTTTCCCTTTTCTCTCTTCTCTTTTCTCTCTCTCTTCTCTCTCTCTCTCTCTCTCTCCCCCTCATTTCCTGTCATTACAACAGTTTAGGTTTTGAATTGTTTTCTCTCTCTCTCTCTCTCCCCTCCTCTCTCTCCAACCCCCTCTCTCTCTCTTTTCTCCCAATCATTTTCCTCCCCTCCTTCTCTTCTCTGGTGTTTAATTGGGCAACCAAAATGAGGTTTTTGAATTGGGCCTCTCCCTCCCCCTCTCTCTCCCTCCCTCTCTCTCCTCTCTTTCTCTCCCTTTTCCTTTTCCCCTTCCCCTCTCCTCATGCCTGTCATGACAAAAATGGGGGTGTGAATTGTCCCCCCCTCTCCCTCTCCCCTTCCTCGCCCTCCCCCCCTCTCTTTTTACTCTCTCTCCCCTCCATCTCTCTCTCTCTCTTTCATGCCGTCATGACAACAATGGTGTTAAAAATTTTCCCCCCCTTCCCCTCCCCTCTCTCTCTTCTCCCCCTCCCCATCTCCTTCCCCCTCCCCCTCTTCTCTCTCTCTCTTTCCTGTCATGACAACAATGAGGGGTTTAATTTCCTCCATCTCTTCTCTCCTCTCCTCTCTCCTCCCCTCTCATCTTTTCCCTCCTCTCTCCCCTCAGCCGTCAAATAACAAAAAGAGGGTTAATTGTCCTCTCCCCTCTCTCTCCTTTTCCGCTCTCTCCCCTCTTTTCCTTTCTTCCCCTCTCATCCCCCTCTCCCCCTTTTTCTCCCCCTCTCATGCCTGTCATGACAACAATGAATTTTGGGTGAATCGTCCTCTCTCTCTCTCTCTTCCTCTCCTTTACTCTCCCCCTCTCCTCCTCTTCCCCTCTCCTCTCTCTCTCCTCTCTCATGCCCGTCATGAAAAATTTAGTGTGAAAAGTTTCTCTCCTCTCCTTTTCTCCCCTCTCACTCTCCTCTCTCTCACTCTCCCCTCTCTCTCTCTTTAAAGCCTGTCATAAAAACAATGAGGTTTTGAATTTTTGTTTTTATCCCCCTCTTTATTTCCCCCACTCTCTCCCCTCTTTTCCTTTTCTTTTCTCTCTCCTTCTCTCTCTCTCTCATGCCTGTCCCTGACAACAATGATGTGTAACGTCCCTCTCCTCTCTCTCCCCTCTCCCCCTTTTCTCTCTCTCCTCTCTTTCTCTCTCTCTCTCCAAACCCCGTCATGACATTTAATGGGTTTTGAATTTTTCCTCTCCACTCTCTCTTCCCTTTTTCCCCCACCCCCCCTTCTCTCTCTCTCTCTTTTCCCCTCTCATGCCTGTCAAGACAAAATGAGGTGTGAATCGATCCCTCCCCTCCTCCTCTCTCCTCTCTCTCTCTCTCTTCTCTCATCTCTTTCCCTTTTTTCCCTCTCTTCCCCTCTCTCTCTCATTCCCTTCCAATTTTTCATCCAAAAAGGGGTGAAACGGTTTTCCCTCCCTCCCCCCTCCTCTCTCTCCCCCCTCTCCCCTTTCCCCTCAATCCCCTCTCTCTCTCTTCTCTCTCTCATGGGCCCGTTATGAAAAAAGGAGGTTTTGAAACCCCCCCCCCCTTTTCCCCTCTCTTCTCTCTTCTCTCGTCTCTTTTCCTTTTTCCTTTTTCCCCCTCTCTCCCCTCTCTCTCTCTCTCTTCAGCTGTCATGAAAACAGTGAGGTGGAAATTTTCCCTTTTCTCCCTCTCTCTCTCTCTCCTCTCTCTCCTCTTCCTTTTCTCTCTCCCCCTCCTTTATTTCCTGTCATGACAACCCTGAGGTGTGTAATCCCTCTTCCCCCTCTCTTCCCCTCTCTCCTCTCCCACTCCCCCTCACTCTCTCTCTCTCCTCCCCTCCTCCCTTTTTTTGACAACAATTAGGTGTGAATCGTCCTCCCCCTCCCCCCTTTTCCTTCTTCTCTCCTCTCTCCTTTTTCTCTCTCTCTCTCTTCTCTCTCATTTCCTGTCATGAAAAAATGAAGGGGTGAATTTGTCCCCCCTCCTCTTTCCTCTCTCTCCTCTCCTCTCTTCCCCCTCTCTCCCCTCTCCTCTCTTCTCTCCCCTCTTCTCCCCTCTCCTCCCCTCCCATGCCCGTCATGGGAAAAAATGGGTGTGAATGTCCTCTCTCTCTCTCTCATCTCTTTTCCCCTTCCCCCTCTCTCTCCCCTCCCCCCCCCCCCTCCTCCTCTCTCTCAAGCCTGCAGACAACAAAAGAGGGGTTTAATCGTTTTCCCCTCCCCTCTCTCTCTTCTCCATCTCCCCCTCTCTCCCTTTTTCTCACTCCTCTCCCCTCTCACCTTCCTCCTTTTTCTCCTCTCCCCTCTCTCTCAAACCCCTTCCCAATTTGGGGCCCCGTTTTTCAAAAAAACCCCCCCAAAAATTTTGCCTCCGGCCGTAAAAAAAAGGAAAGGTTGTTTTCGCCCCTCCCCCTCCCTTCCCCCAAACTTTTCCTTCATTTCCCCTTTCCCAAAACCCCCGCTAAATTCTTCCCAACTTTTCCCCATCCTGAAAACCCAAAAATAAAAATTAAATTTCCCCTAAATTTTTTTTTAAAGCCCAATTCCCCTTTAACCCTTTCCCTTGGAAACCCCCCCTTTTTTTTTTTTTCTGTCCCTTCTTCTTTATCCCTTTTCCTCCCTTTCCTCAAACCCTTTTACCTCTGTTTCTTTTCAACCGCATGAAAAAATTAAAGCCTCCCTCACCCCCAACTCTTAATCTCCTTTTCCACCCCTTCCTTAACAGGGCCGGGAGAAACAAAGGGGGTTAAGTCCCCCCTTTCCCTTCCTTTTAAAAACAATCCTTCTTTTCCCCCTTCCTTCTTGGTTAATTTCAACAAAGGGCCCCTTTTCATTCCTTTTGTGCATGCCCAAAAAAAAGAGGGGTTTAAAAAAACGTACCCTTTCCCTCCTTTCTTTCTTGAATTTAATTTCATTTCTTCCTCCTCTCCCCCTTCTCCTTTCCCCTTCCGATGAAACAAAATTTTGTTCCCTGTATTTATTTTCTCTTAAAAACCTCCTCTCTTTAAAAAAAAATTTAAGACAACAGTGAAAAGGGGTTTTAAATTTTTCTCTCAAACCCCTCTTCCCTTTTCCCCCACCCTTTTAACGTTTTTAAATCCTCCCAAAAAATTTTCCCCAGTCCCACCAACTCTTTTCCTACCTTCAGCCCAATAGGTGTGAATTGTTCTTCCCTTTTCTCCCCTCAAATCTTCTCTTTCTCCTCCCTTTTCCTCTTTTGGGCAAATCCTGGGGTTCCTCTCCCTTAAACCCGTTTACCTTTGAAGCCCCTTCCCCTCCCTCTTTCCTCCCATTTTCCCCTTCCTCTCACTTCCATTTAATTTCATACCCAAAAGGGGTTTCCCCTTCCTTCTCTAATTCCCCTCCCTTGGATCCAAATTTCTTCTTTTCCCTTTTCCTTTTCCCCCGGGGGGGCCCCTTCCCCCTTTCCTTTTTGATAAAGAAAATGGGGTTTCCCTGTTAGAAGAATTTCTATGTGATTGTTTACTTTCTGTTAAAAACGATGTGGATGTAATAGTCTGCGGTGACTTGAATAGCAGAATTTCAAATTTCTCATGTGATTTTGAAGAAAGCATGTTTACATACAATGATCAACATAAAAGTGGGCCACCTGATGTACAAAATTCAGAAGATGTTGTCCTGAATAATTATGGAAAGCTGTTAATTAATATGTGCACTGCTTTCAAATTGTGTATTTTAAATGGAGTGTGTAAGGGCGACTTTCAAGGTCGCTACACATACATATCCGACAGCGGCAGCAGTGTGAATGACTATTTTTTGATGTCTTATGATTTGTTTTCTACCACTTCCAATAGTTGTGAGATGTATGCGTCTGATAGAACAGAGTCAGACCACATGCCTTTAGAACTGAAATTTGCTTCCTCATGTCATAACTGTGAGCCCGTACAGGTTAACAACAGGCGCTGTACAATTGAAAAATTTGTCTGGAGCGAAGCTCATGCTGATTTGTTTAAAATGTCATCCTTTCCGATGAAATGCAAGTGCACATGCAAGAGGCAGTAAGACTGGTTGATAATAATATCGAAGAAGCCTTAAGTGTGTTTAATTCTTGTATAAAAGAGGCTGGAGAATGTCTGAAGAAACAGGTTTGTATTGGAAAATGTCAGAAAGAAGACGACTGGTATGATATAGAATGTCTAGCTAACAAAAGAAATGTTCGTAATTTATTAAACAGATATCGACGTTCTTTGTCAATACCGTCTCGTGTAGCCTATTGCAAAGCTAGGCAAGAATATAAAAATCTTTTAAAAAGGAAAGAAAAGCAATATAATGATACTCTGTTGACAGAATTACTTACATCTGTAAATAATCAGAAAGATTTTTGGGACTGTGTCCGCAAAATTTCCAGAAAAAGGAAGCAACCCGTAAATGATATAAGTTTAGAAACATGGTCTCATCATTTCAGAGATCTGCTAGAAGGAAACGCTGGGTCTCATAATGATCTGGGAAATGAAAATTACATTGATGAATCTGATCATGACGATGACAATCTAAACCGTCCAATTTCCAAAGAAGAAGTTATAGTTGCGCTAAGAAAGGTAAAACCTCGCAAAGCTGCTGGTCCAGATGGAATTATCGGTGAACTGATAAAAACTGCGTGCCAGTCAAGTTTATTTCTAGATTTTCTGGTTAAATTCTTTAACTCCTTATTTGATAAAGGGGTATATCCCAGAAGTTGGTCAGAGTCTATTGTCATCCCATTGTATAAAAAAGGCGATTCAAACGATCCAAATAATTATAGAGGAATTTCATTGTGTAATGTTGGCAGTAAACTGTACAGTGCTATTATCAATAGGGATTACAGGAATGGGTGGAAGAAAATAACATTACCGGGAATTTCAAGCTGGGTTCAAGAAAAGCTATTCTACAGTTGATCACATGTTTACATTAATGGCATTTGTACAAATACAGTTTTGTTTAAATCGTAAATTATATGTTGCATTTATTGACTTCGAGAAGGCTTTTGATTCAGTGAATAGAACCTTGCTGTGGCCTATCCTGTTTAAAAATGGTATCCATGGAAAACTTTATAAATGTGTTATAAGTATGTATAATTGTGTAAAAGCAAGAGTGCGATGTGGTGATGCTCTGACAGACTATATAAATTGCACTTCTGGTGTGAAACAGGGCGATGTCTGTAGCCCTGTTCTGTTTTCTTTATTCATTAATGAACTAACACAGGAGGTTATACATTGTGGAAGGCATGGTGCACATTTTCATAAATGACGTGGAAATTTTCATTCTTCTTTTGGCTGATGATGTGGCCTTGGTGTCAGAAACAGTGGTTGGATTACAAACCCAGTTAAATACTTTGCAAAGAGTTGCTGCTTCATTAGAATTAAAGGTTAATATGGCAAAAAGTAACATAATTGTATTTAGAAAGGGCGGATATCTAGCAGCGAGAGAAAGATGGACGTACAATGGGTTTACAATACCTGTTGTCAATGTGTATAAATACTTAGGAATATACTTCTCAACACGTTTGAGTTTTGTCTTCGCTTGCAAAGATTTGGCCAGCAGAGCAAAAAATGCGTTACTCTGCATATCGAAGAAAATTATCATTGCTAAATAACGATTCCCTTACTTTGTTTTTGAAGTTATTTGATGGCCAGGTTCAACCTATGGTACAGTACGGAGCTGAAGTATGGGGCCTTGATGCATTTGCTGCAGTACACTGAAAAGTTACATCTGTTTGCTTTGAAGAGATTTCTTGGTGTATCATTGCAAATGCCAAATGATTTGGTATATGGTGAAACGTCTAGATTTCCTATATATTTGAATTCCATTATTAAGTGTGTTCGATATTGGCTGAAAATTACTCAGATGCAAGGTCACAGATTTCCATATAAAGCATATCGAATGTTGTTAGAATTGGACCACAGAGTTAAGAAAAACTGGGTGACTAATGTGAGAGTGAAACTGTGTGAATATGGTTTCGGATTTGTATGGATGAACCAAGGTGTTGGTGATAGGAGTGCTTTTATCCAGGTATTCCGAGAAAGACTCGTTGATTGCAGTTGGCAAAATTGGAATTGTCATGTACAGAACAGTGACAGATTTGAGTTATATAGAACGTTTAATAATCTACGATGTTTACCTGTATATATATCAATGAAAATGGACAAACATTTAAAACGCATCATGGCTAAGTTTAGATTTGGTGTTTCCGATCTCTTTACTCATTATTTTCGTTATAGACAGTCATGCAGTGGAAATTTGATCTGTCCTCTGTGTCGAAATGCAAAAGAGGATGAAGTTCATTTTGTATTGGTTTGTCCAGTACTACACAAACTTAGACAGGAATTCATCTCAAGAAAGTACTTCAATAACCCATGCCTTTTCAAATTAACCTTGTTAATGTCGCAGCCCTGATGTGGCCCTTTGCGGTCGGCTGGGCTATAAGCAACATTATCTTATCTTATCTTATCTTGTTAATGTCGTCATCAAATGAAAACACGGTTAAACAGTTAGCGATTTATTTATATAAAGCATTCAAAAAGCGAACTATGTATGTAACATAAAGAATACCAAGATCAATTTTTGACATGATCTATGATGTACATCCCCATTCTAAGGGGCTATGGCCTTTAAGAATAAAACATTTGAGTCTTGAGTCCCCTTCTCTCTCTCTCTCTCTCTCTCTCTCTCTCTCTCTCTCTCTCTCATGCCTGTCATGACAACAGTGAGGTGTGAATCGTCCTCCTCTCTCTCCTCTCTCTCTCTCTTCTCTCTCTCCTCTCTCTCTCTCTCTCTCTCTCTCTCTCTCTCATGCCTGTCATGACAACAATGAGGTGTGAATTGTTCCTCCTCTCTCTCTCTCTCTCTCTCTCTCTCTCTCTCTCTCTCTCTCCTCTCTCTCTCTCTCTCTCTCTCTCTCATGCCTGTCATGACAACAATGAGGTGTGAATCGTCCTCTCTCTCTCTCTCTCTTCTCTCTCTCTCTCTCTCTCCTCTCTCTCTCTCTCTCCTCTCTCTCTCTCATGCCTGTCATGACAACAATGAGGTATGAATCGTCCCTCTCTCTCTCTCTCTCTCTCTCTCTGTCATGACACATGAGTTGTGAATCGTTCTCTCTGTAAAGATGTATTCTAAGTACTTGCTAAACATTTCCATTTGATATTTAAGCTGTAAGTCATATTTTGTCATATTTGGAGTCTTTTGTATAGAAGTTAAGAAAATTTCTTTTAAAGGAGAGGCCGCAAAAGTCTTTGGCAGGACCATTTTCTCATGTCTGGGGGCAACCCCCCCGGGGCCCCCCACAGGGCATTGCCCCTACCCCCCACCGGGGGCCAAAAGCGCCCCCGGATCCCCCCAGCGGGGGCATTCCCCCCTACACCCCCCCCAGGGGACTAAAGCCCCCCCTGGATTCCCCCCCACCTTTTCCCATCAACTAGATCTTCTGTCCCCCCCCTGCAAAAAAAGTTTTTACACCTGGATTCTAAAAGTAAGTTGTTTTCCCTTTGTTTCATTGCCAGGATCAGCTCAACACCCTTCATGCAAGGGCATTTAAAAAAATCCACTGTTTTTGAGTAAGGCGTTTTTTGAGAAAAAAAATTTTTTTAAAAAAATTACTTTTCATGTGATAAAAATTTTCCCTTTCCCTTTCTTTTTCTTCTCTCTCTCATCTCCCCCCCCCCCCCCCCCCCAACACACAACACACACACCACAACAAACCCCAAACACAAACACACACCAAAGCAGGTTTTTAATTTTGCTTTCAGATCACTAACAGTTTAAATTTTTTTTCTAAAGGGGGGAAATTTTTAAAAATCTTGTACTAATCAAAGGGTTAAATTCAAATTTGCAGTTTTTTCTTTTGATGAACACATTTGTGGGGGTTGGGTTTTGTGTGAATTTTTGGGACTGTTGGATGACAAAACATTTGAAGGGTGGTGGGGGTGGGGTGAGGGGAGGGTTTTGGATGACACAACATTGTGAGGGTGGGTGTGGGGGGGTTGGAGACTGTGGATGACAAAACATTGTGAGGGTGGGTGATGGAGGGACTGTTGGATGACTACAACTTTTGGGGGGGGTTTGGGGGGTGATGGGGGACTTTTGGGGTGCTAAAACTTTGTGGGGGTGGGGTGATGGGGGGAAATTTTGGATGACTACAACATTGTGGGGGGGTGGGGGGGGTTGGGAGGGACGTTGGATGACAAAACATTGTGAGGGGGGGTAGGGGAGGGACGTTGGATGACTACAACTTTTGGAGGGTGGGGGTGGGGGGGGGGGGGTGGGGGGGCTTTTTGGATGCCCACAACATTGTGAGGGGGGGGGTGATGGGGGGGACTTTTGGGATACTCAACATTGTGAGGGTGGGGGTGGGGTGGGGGAGGGGGGACTTTTTGAATGCTACAACTTTGTGAGGGTGGGGTGGGGTATGGGAGGGACTTTTGGGATGACAAAACATTGTGAGGGGGGGGGGGGGGGTGATGGGGGGGTTTGGGGATGACTAAACATTTGGGGGGGGGGGGGTGATGGGGGGGAAACTGTTGGATGAAAAACAACATTGGGGGGGGGGGGGGGGGGATGGGAGGGACTGTTGGATGACTACAACATTTTGAGGGGGGGTGGGGGGTGGGGTGATGGGGGGGACTTTTGGATGACTACAACATTGGGGGGTGGGGTGGGGTGATGGGGGGCTTTTTTGGATGACACAACATTGTGGGGGGGTTGGTTGTGGGAGGGACTGTTGATGACTAAAACATGTGAGGGTTGGGGGGGGTGATGGGGGGGATGTTGGATGACAAACAAATTGGGGGGGGTGGGGTAGGGGAGGGTTTTTTTGGGATGACTCAACATTGTGAGGGTGGGGGGGGTGAGGAGGGATTTTGGGTGTACAACATTGTGGGGGGTGGGGGGGGGTTGGGGAGTTGGAACTAAAACTTGTGGGGGTGGGGGGGGGATGGGGGGGACTGTTGGATACTACAACTTGTGGGTGGGGGGGGGTGGGGTGATGGGGGGGACTTTTGGGATGACTACCTTGTGAGGGGGGGGGTGATGGAGGGACGTTGGATGAACAAAAATTGGGGGTGGGTGGGGTGGGGTGAGGGGGGGACTTTTGGAGATACAACTTGTGAGGGGGGGGTGGGTGATGGGGGACTGTTGATCCCACAACATTGTAGGGGGGGGGGGGGGGGGGGGTGATGGGAGGGACTGTTGGATGACTACAACTTGTGGGGTTTTGGGGGTTGGGGGGGGGGGGACTTTGGGATGACTACAACATTGCAGGGGGGGGGGGGGGGGTGGGGAAGGGAAAAACTTGGGAGGGTTGGAGGGGGAAAAAAAAATTTGGATACTAAACTTGTGGGGGGGGGGTGGGGGAGGGAGGGATTTTTTTGGGGAGCCCAAAAAACGGTGGGGGGTGGGGGGGGGGTGATGGGAGGGACTGTTGGGACAAAAAATTTTTGAGGGGGGGTGGGGGGTTTAGGGGAGGGACTTTTTGGAATGCTCAAGTGGGGGGGGGGGTAAAACATTTTGTGAGGGGGGGGGGGGTGGAGGGCGGGTTGACTACAACATTGGGGGGGGGGGTGGGGGGTGATGGGGGGGGACTGTTGGAGACCAAACTTGTGAGGGGGGGGTGGGTAAAAGGGAGGGACGTTGGAGTACTAAAAACGTTGTGAGGGTGGGGTGGGGGGGGGGTGATGGGGGACTTTGGATGACAAAACTTGGAGGGTGGGGGGGGGTGGGGTGATGGGAGGGACTGTTGGATAAACTCCCACATTGTAAAGGGTGGGGGTGGGGGGGGTGGGAGGAGGGGACTTTGGTGACTACAACTTGTGGGGTGGGGGATGGGAGGGACTGTGGGCCACCTTGTGAGGGGGGGGTGGGGTGGGGTGAGGGGAGGGGGATTTTTGGGATTACTACAACATTGTGAGGGGGGGGGGGGGGGGGTATGGGGGGTTGTTGGATGATACAACTTTGTGGGGGGGGGGGGGGGGGTGTGGGGGGGATGTTGGATATACAAATTGAGGGGGGTGGGGGGGGTGATGGGGGATTTTGGGAAAAAACTTTGTAGGGTGGGGGGGGGGTGGGGTAGGGGAGGACTTTTGGATGACTCAAAATTGTGGGGGGGGGGGGGTATGGGGGGGACTGTTATGACACAACTGGAGGGGTGGGGGTGGGGGGGGTGTTTGGGCTGTTGGTTTACTACAACATTGAGGGTGGGTGGGTGTGGGGGGGACGTTGGAGACTCAATTGTGAGGGGGGGTGGGGGATGGGGGGACTGTGGATGACTACAACTTGAAGGGGGGGTGGGGGGGACTTTGGGATGACACAACTTTGTAGGGGGGGGGTGGGTTGGGTTTTTTTGGGAGGACGTTAATCTACAATTTTTGAGGGGGGGTGGGGGGGGTTTGGGGAAAGGGACTGTTGGATGATAAAACTTGGGGGGTGTGGGGGGGTGATAGGGGGGGACGGATGAACAACTTTGTGGGGTGGGGGGGGGGGGGGTGGGGGGGGGGGGGGGGGGTGATGGGGGGGGACTGTTGGATGCAAAACTTTTTGGAGGGGGGGGTGGGGGTGGGGTGGGAGGATTTTTGGTGCCCAACATTGTGAGGTGGGGGGGGGGGGTATGGAGGGACTTTGGAATACAACATTGTGCGGGGGGGGTGGGGGGGGGGTGAGGGGGGGATTTATGACTAAACATTGTGAGGGTGGGGGGTTGGGGATGGGGGACTGTTTGAGACTACAACATTGTAGGGGGGTTTTTGGGGGGGGGTATGGGGGGGGGCCTTTTGGGAGACTAAAACCCTTGTGGGGGGGGGTGAGGGGAGGATTTTGGGGATGGACTACCCATTGTGGGGTGGGGGGGGGGGGGTGATGGGGGGGATGTTGGATGACTACCCATTGTGAGGGGGGGGGGGATGGGGGAGAGAACGAAAATTACCAATCCTGGCCCTTCCCCCCCCACCCAGTTTTCGGGGGCGAAAGTAACCCGGGTTTGGTTATCACGTTCTTACAGTAGACTTAAACTACAACACCACAGCACAAACACCCCAAAATGCCCCACTCACAAACACAGACACACAACAACACACACACACACACCCCCAACCACCCCCACAGGGGCACGACGACACCATCACGCGCCCGCCGGCCTCACACCTGCCGACAAACGAGAGGCCAAAAAAATCAATACGCGCCCCCCCCCCCCCCCCACCCCCTCCCAGCGGGCTTGCGCATTGCAATATAACATCAGTTTTTTTCCCTCTGCCCCCCGGGGCGCTTTTAAAAAGCGCTCACAGACCTTTCCAAACACCGGGTTTTCATCTTCTTCTACTACATTCCGACTTGCAAGGCGTTTTTTTTACTTCGCGTTCCCGTGCTTGGTGTCTTTTTTAAAAAATGGCTCCCCCTTTTCCCTAAAGAAAAGGCCTTGCCATTAAACACCAAAGTTTTGCCATACTTTCATGTCAGAGTATTTGTTAAAAAAAAAACGGGTGAAGATGTTCGTTCCCCCGGGAACCCGAAAAAAATTTTTGTTTTCCCAAAAAGAACAAAAAAGAAAAAAGGAACCGCGTTTTGGGAAATGGCACTACTTAAGGTTTTGTTGGTTCAAGGAAAAAAAAACGTTAAGGCAATATTGCTAAACAAAAATAAATTTTAAATATTTTTTTAAATCATGAATGGCCCCCTTATTTAATAAAGGGCCCCGG
>JAFLJL010001610.1:7500-15979 GCA_018398815.1 Conus ventricosus | reverse complement strand
ACCCAAACTGATGTCTGTTCAAACACCATTCTTTTAGTTGGTGGGTAGGCACTCAAGGTCTGACAGCACATTGGGCAAATGCGTAGGTCAGACATTGATGAGTCGTAGCCACGATCCCTCTCCCCCTCATTTTTTCTCATCTTTGTTGTTTTTATCCACAGCTTAATCTAAATCACCGCGCAGTGTTGTCTCAAAATTAGCGGATGTGGTGTAGGTTATGGACCAGTCGAACAAGTGAGCCCCTTAATGAAACTGAAACTTTTTTTTTTTTTCGTGCACTGAAATAATAGTAACTCCCCTGTTTGGTAGAAACGCCATGGGATTCTTACTCTGAAAAAAAAAAAAGAAAAGAAAGAAAAAAAAAAAAAAAAAAAAAAAAAAGAAAAGAAAGAAGAAGAGAATAGGCAGAGAGGGTATTATACAATTGGAGGAGGGGGAGGAGGAGAAGGTGGGGGGGGGGGGGGTAGACTCACAGACGTGACACCCGGTGTTAATTCATTTCCCGCGCACGCTCTTCTTTGCCCAGTAGAGTTTCCGTAAGGGGGCGAGTTTGTCACTTTGAAGACGCCCTTGTGGTAGTGGTTTTGTACCGGAGAGCATTATATGTCAAGGAAGACCGTAATAAATGTGTGTGTGTGTGTGTGTGTGTGTGTGTGTGTGTGTGTGTGTGTGTGTGTGTGTGTGTGTGTTCTTGGAGCTAGGAGACGAAGGTAAAACCTTTTTTTTATCCGTTTCGTGTAATTTGTGTGACAAAATTTCAGTGACGTCAAGAACTGTAAGTGCGTGTGCTATATAACGTGACATCATTTTCGGCATTGTCCAATAACCCCGAATGCTCTTCGTGGTTAACGGAGTTGCTGTTGTCTCCAGTGGTTTTAAGGATGGGGATACGTATTCGATGCAGCGAGAAGTGAAGACATCAGTCACGCGTTTTACATTCTCCCCCAGTCACTTTTTACTGCGCACACCTCACCAAAAACCAGATAGAAACGTATCCCACCTACAAACATTCTCCCAAAAAAAAATATCTACTCGGTGAAATACCAGTCAGTCGACAGAAAATCACGCACGCTTGTAGGAATATTTTCCAGGTTGTAAAAAAAAAAAAACAAACATGCGCGAGACAACATTTGGGAAAGAAACATGCAGCGTAACTGTCTTGTTTTTCTTCTGACCTCAGTGCCTGGTAGAGAATGAAACAAAACACGAAAGCATCTGGAAGCAGTGAAAAGCACGCAGAATGAAACGGTTTGAATATACATTATCAGAAAGAAGAAAAAAGACTTTGTATTTTCCAGAAATGCCAGTATATTGTCTGCGCACTGAAAACAACAACATCAACAACAACAATGATAATATAATACTAATGACAATAACAACAACAACAACAATAATAATAATAATAATAACAACAACAATAATAATAATAATAATAATAATAATAATAATAATAACAATAATGATAATAGTAATAATAATGATAATGATAATGATAATAATAGTAATGATAATAATGATGATAATAATAACAACAACAACAACAACCATAATAATAATTCGGTTTCAGTCAAACACACCTAATATGGGCTATACCGTACATACATCCCATGAGTCTTCACAAATATTCAAGTAAGTACAAACTGGATTCTTGATGACGTACAGGCACAAACAGACGTTTGGTGTGACGCTACTTTTAGGGAGTGTTATTTTCGGCTGATTTATCACTGACAAGTAATGTGGATTCTGTTGACTGCCAGACAGGTCTGTCAGTGTTTTGGCTGTGATTTCCAGGCGATAATTTTTTATGTTGAGGAGATTTTGAGAGAGAGAAAGGGGCAAGAAAAATGCGTGTGTATCCGTAAGTGTGTGTTAGCGTTGATGTGTTATTGTGTGTTAGTGTTAGTGTGTTAATGTGTGTGTGGGGGGGGGGTGAGAGAGAGAGAGAGAGAGAGAGAGAGAGAGAGGAAGAGAGAGAGAGAGAGAGAGAGAGGAGAGAGAGAGAGAGGAGAGAGAGAGAGAGGGATACAACATGGAACTTAAAATTGTCTATTTACAAATTCGAGTATCAGACTAATAATTATTATCATCTTGCAAAGTATAGGATTTGATGTGTTGTTAATATAGCTAGAGAGGAGAGGAGAGAGAGAGAGAGAGAGAGAGAGAGAGAGAGAGAGAGAGAGAGAGAGAGAGAGAGAGAGAGAGAGAAGAGAGAGAGAGACACAGAGTGATAGAGTGATGGAGAGATGCGACACACACACACACGCGCGCACGCGCGCACGCACGCACGCACGCACGCACGCACGCACGCACGCACGCACGCACGCACGCACGCACGCACACCACACACACACACACACACACACACACACACACGCGGACAAATACTGAAGCTCTGTTGACCAATGTGTGACACTGCCAGTCTCCTGTTAGCCCTCGCTGGCATTTTTCTGACTGGCTGCACGCCAAAAAATAAATGCGTCAAGGCCTTGCTTTAGGAGTCGAGTATTTAATTATAGACTTACACAATTCCATTGTTTTGAAATTGTTCACTGTGTCTGAATGTTGATGTTCCTCGTGTTCTTTCATCTGGCCATCAAGGTACGAGCCACGTGGTTCCAAGCAGAGAAATTCCAATCAAAGGAATGGAACCATTCGGGGGACACCACCTGGCGCAGACTAGGGTCAGGGGTGAGTGCGAAAACCTGAAATGTGAGTCAGCTAATGGGAAGGCCATGCATCTGAAGACTGTGATTGATGACATCGGTGGAAATCCCCTGAAACAAGTAAATTGATTGGCGGTGGGGTAGGGGGAGGGGGGGGGGGGGTTCTTTTGATCAGTTATCAATATATTGATATCAAATGCTGGCTCAAATTTATAGCAGGCCTCAAAAAGCTCTCCTGGATTCTGTAGTGATTTGGTGCGAACTGGTGGGGTGTGGCCACTGCCCATTGCTCGGTGCAATGGTCAGCAGCGTCTAATTGATCTGACAAAAAAAAGCAAAGGGATGCTGCTCTGTCTTTCAACGAGTCCTGAACTTATGTTGGGTTTTGATTTCGAATCGATCGAAAGCCGATCATTCATATCCCGGTGAACGAGCCGTGGTGGCGTGGACAGGCCAACATGGCAAAAAAACAACATAATTCTGTTCAGCAACGGCAGATATCTTGAGGCGAGAAAAAGATGGACATCAAGAATCGATAATGCCTGTGTTAATGTATTGAATATCTTGGTATCCACTTCTCCATGCGTTTGAGCTTTGCCTTTATTTGCAAGGATTTAGCTGGTAGGGAAAAATGATTATTGTGCTCTCATGAAATATCTGTCATTGCTAAGTAACAATTCCCTCACTATGTTTTTGAAACTATTTGATTGCCAAATCAACCTATGATATAGTCTGGAGCTGAAAGATGGGGCCTTGATGCTGCTGCTGTGCACTGTGAAAAAATCCATCTTTTTGCTCTAAAGAAATTTTGGGGGGTATCGTTGCAAACGCCGAATGATTTGGTGTTTGGTGAAACAGCTAGATTCCCATGTATTTAAATTCTGTTGTTGAGCTATTCGGGGACTGGGGATTTTTTCCCTCGGATGTTAACATTGGTTCTGACTCCTTTTTCCCATACAGTCCTTCGAATGAGACCATAAGGCCGAGGTTCCGTGTGTGAACGCACGCACAACATGAGCGTACATGTAAAACCCATCACCAACTTTCGGAAGAGAAGGCCAGTTTTGGCCGTTGGTATGGATGACAAGTTTACACATGGCATGCACCCTGCGTGAGAAATGGAAAGAATGAAGTAAGGAAACTGAATGAACAATATTGAACGATATTGACTGGATGACACGGAAAACGACGAATGAAGCGCCAGCTGGCAGTTCTTCAGTCGGCACTACCCTGGTAGGCAGCCCGTTGTGTAAACGAGTGTGGATTGTAAAGCGCTTAGAGCTTGGTCTCTAACCGAGGATAGGCGCTTTCTAGGTATTCAATATAATAATAATAATAATGGTAGTAATAATAGTGACAATAACAATAATAATAATGATAATAATGATAATATCAATAATAATAATAATGATAATAAATGTGTTCGATATTGGTTAAGAATTATTCAGACGGAGGATCACAGATTGCCGCTCAAAGCGTATAGAATGTTGTTGGACTTAGATAATAGAGGTAAGAAAAACTGGGTGACTAATGTGCGGATGAAACTGTGAATATGGTTTCAGTTTTGTGTGGATGAACCAAGGTGATATCAGTGGTTTTATTCGGGTATTCCGAGCAAGACTGATTGATTGTAGTTGGCAAAATTGGAACTCACATGTGCAAAACTGATAGATTTGATTTTTAGAGCGTTTAGGCATTCAAGCTGTTTACCTTTTTATATGTCAATGATAACAGGCAAACATCTAAAGCGTTTAGTGACTCGGTTCAGATCTGGTGTGTCTGTTATTGCTACTCATCATTTTCGCTACAGGTAATCATAATATTACAAAGTCTGATTTGTCCATTATGTCAAAATTCGAAAGAAGATGAAATCCATTTTGTATTAACTTGTCCAATATTACAAGACCTCAGGGAGTAGTTCATACCACAAAAATATTTCAACGAATCCTTGTTGTTGTTGTTGTTTGTCTTCAAATTAATTATGCTAATGTCATCATCAAATGAGAATACTGTTAAACAGTTGGCTATTTATTTATATAAAGCATTCCAGACGCGAAGTGTTTATATAACATGATAAAGACCAGTGTCAATCTGCGACATGAATCACAATGTATATCCCCATTCTGACCTATGGCCTTTATAAATAAACTATTTGAGTCTTCAGACGTGAGTCTCTCTCTCTCTCTCTCTCTTCTCTCTCTCTCTCTCTCTCTCTCTCTCTCTCTCTCTCTCTCTCTCTCTCTCTCTCTCTCTCTCTTCTCTCTCTGTTGTGTGTGTGTGTGTGTGTGTGTGTGTGTGTGTGTGTGTGTGTGTGTGTGGTGTGTGTGTGTGTGTGTGTGTGTGTGTGTGTGTGTGTGTGTGTGTGTGTAATGAAACATAAATCACGCATTCGCCCCTCCGCTGATAAATCGTTTATTGCTACGACCAAATTGTCGCCTCGATGAGGTTTTCTCAGGGTCAACGATAGAGAGGGTAGCACGAAATAAAACAGTAAGATAAACACACCATAAACCTTTCACTTATTAAAGAATTTTTTTCTGCGTATCAAAATAATAAGGCAGAACGTTCGAAGCTAAAAGAAACGACACGCGAAAAATGCATTGATTTTTCAACCAGTATGTACACAATCAACCTCTATGTGAAGGAAAGTAACTTTACACTTTCTTTTCTGAAAACAAACAAACAAACAAACAAACAAACAAACATCTATCAGATTCCCTTGTTCTTTTAGGATTTAATGCAGCAATTGTTTTTGTAGTATTTTCTACTTCATATTTCTTTTGGCAAAACAACATGTAAACTGAAAGGCAGCCTTTCCTCGTGTGACAGGCTTTGTGAAAATATCCAAATGTCGACACCAAATTGAAAACCATAATGCGTATATAAACATGAACTACAAAGAATCCCACACTAAATGGTCGATATATGCAATCATTTGTCTCCTCTATTCAGTGGTCTGCTCAACTTTTCTGCAACTAGCGAGCGATCGCTGGCACTTCTCTTTTTGTTCGTTCTTGGTGAGCTCTTTGGTCATGACATGTGACAGTGTGGTGAGGCTCTTTGGTCATGACATATGACAGTGTGGTGAGGCTCTTGGTCATGACATGTGACAGTGTGGTGAGGCTCTTTGGTCATGACATGTGACAGTGTGGTGAGGCTCTTTGGTCATGACATGTGACAGTGTGGTGAGGCTCTTTGGTCATGACATGTGACAGTGTGGTGAGGCTCTTTGGTCATGACATGTGACAGTGTGGTGAGGCTCTTTGGTCATGACATGTGACAGTGTGGTGAGGCTCTTTGGTCATGACATATGACAGTGTGGTGAGGCTCTTTGGTCATGACATATGACAGTGTGGTGAGGCTCTTTGGTCATGACATATGACAATGTGGTGAGCTCTTTGGTCATGACATTTGACAGTGTGGTAAGGCTCTTTGGGCATGACATATGACAATGTGGTGAGGCTCTTTGGTCATGACATATGACAATGTGGTGAGGCTCTTGGTCATGACATATGACAATGTGGTGAGGCTCTTTGGTCATGACATATGACAATGTGGTGAGGCTCTTTGGTCATGACATATGACAGTGTGGTGAGGCTCTTTGGTCATGACATGTGACAGTGTGTGAGGCTCTTTGGTCATGACATATGACAATGTGGTGAGGCTCTTTGGTCATGACATATGACAATGTGGTGAGGCTCTTTGGTCATGACATATGACAGTGTGGTGAGGCTCTTTGGTCATGACATGTGACAGTGTGGTGAGGCTCTTTGGTCATGACATATGACAATGTGGTGAGGCTCTTGGTATGACATATGACAGTGTGGTGAGGCTCTTTGGTCATGACATATGACAAGGGTGGTGAGGCTCCTTGGTCATGACATGTGACAGTGTGGTGAGGCTCTTTGGTCATGACATATGACAGTGTGGTGAGGTTCTTTGGTTTCATGACATAGGGACGTGTGGTGAGGCTCTTTGGTCATGACATATGACAGTGTGGTGAGGCTCTTTGGTCAGGGACATATGACAGTGTGGTGAGGCTCTTTGGTCATGACATATGACAGTGTGGTGAGGCTCTTTGGTCATGACATAGACAGTGTGGTGAGGCTCTTTGGTCATGACATGTAAACAGTGTGGTGAGGCTCTTTGGTCATGACATATGACAGTGGGGTGAGGCTCTTTGGTCATGACATGTGACAATGTGGTGAGGCTTTTTGGGTCATGACATATGACAATGTGGTGAGGCTCTTTGGTCATGTACATATGACATTTGTGGTGAGGCTCTTTGGTCATGACATATGACAATGTGGTGAGGCTCTTTGGTCATGACATATGACAATGTGGTGAGGCTCTTTGGTCATGACATATGCAATGTGGTGAGGCTCTTTGGTCATGACATATGACAATGTGGTGAGGCTCTTTGGTCATGACATATGACAATGTGGTGAGGCTCTTTCTGACATATGACAATGTGGTGAGGCTCTTGGTCATGACATATGACAGTTGTGGTGAGGCTCTTTGGTCATGACTATGACAATTGGTGAGGCTCTTTGGTCATGACATGTGACAGTGTGGTGAGGCTCTTTGGTCATGACATTTGACAGTGTGGTGAGGCTCTTTGGTCATGACATATGACAATGTGGTGAGGCTCTTGGTCATGACATGTGCAGTGTGGTGAGGCTCTTTGGTCATGACATATGACAATGTGGTGAGGCTTTTTGGTCATGAAAATGTGACAGTGTGGTGAGGCTCTTTGGTCATGACAATATGACAGTGTGGTGAGGTCTTTGGTCATGACATATGACAATGTGGTGAGGCTCTTTGGTCATGACATGTGACAGTGTGGTGAGGCTCTTTGGTCATGACATATGACAATGTGGTGAGGCTCTTTGGTCATGACATATGACAGTGTGGTGAGGCTCTTTGGTCATGACATATGACAGTGTGGTGAGGCTCTTTGGTCATGACATATGACAGTGTGGTGAGGCTCTTTTGGTCATGACATATGACAGTGTGGTGAGGCTCTTTGGTCATGACATATGACAGTGTGGTGAGGCTCTTTGGTCATGACATATGACAGTGTGGTGAGGCTCTTTGGTCATGACATATGACAGTGTGGTGAGGCTCTTTGGTCAATGTGACATATGACAATGTGGTGAGGCTCTTTGGTCATGACATATGACAGTGTGGTGAGGCTCTTTGGTCATGACATATGACAGTGTGGTGAGGCTCTTTGGTCATGACATGTGACAGTGTGGTGAGGCTCTTTGGTCATGACATATGACATGTGTGGTGAGGCTCTTTGGTCATGACATATGACAGTGTGGTGAGGCTCTTTGGTCATGACATTATGACAGTGTGGTGAGGCTCTTTGGTCATGACATGTGACAGTGTGGTGAGCTCTTTGGTCATGACATATGACAGTGTGGTGAGGCTCTTTGGTCATGACATATGACAATGTGGTGAGGCTCTTTGGTCAATGTGACACATGACAGTGTGGTGAGGCTCTTTGGTCATGACATATGACAGTGTGATAAGGCTCTTTGGTCATGACATATGACAGTGTGGTGAGGCTCTTTGGTCAGACATATGACAATGTGGTGAGGCTCTTGGTCATGACATATGACAATGTGGTGAGGCTCTTTGGTCATGACATATGACAGTGTGGTGAGGCTCTTTGGTCATGACATATGACAATGTGGTGAGGCTCTTTGGTCATGACATATGACAGTGTGGTGAGGCTCTTTGGTCATGACATATGACAGTGTGGTGAGGCTCTTTGGTCATGACATATGACAGTGTGGTGAGGCTCTTTG
>JAFLJL010001609.1:30000-32939 GCA_018398815.1 Conus ventricosus | reverse complement strand
TCAACAATCACACTAAACTCTCTCTTCTTCTCTCTCTCTCCCCTTTCTCTCTCTTTTTCCTCTTCTCTCTCTCTCTCTCTCTCTCTCACTCTTTTTTTACATATGCATAGAAAAAAACTTTTTTTCTGTATAACCTCAATCTTTACTTTTTGTATTTTTTTTACTTTTTAAAAGCTCAAAACACAAGCTCAAACACTAATCTGTTTTGCTTTTTTTTTTTGGGGGGGGGGGGGGGGTGAAGCGGCGGGGAGGGGGGGGATACGGGGGAGGGTGCCGGGGGGGGGGGGGGGGGGGAACCGTTCCCTTCAACCGACTTAAAACAGCCGTTTGTCAACATTTGAAGAGACTAAAGAATAGGCGCCTGGGGGTTCAAATGGATATGGTCGGAAAGAACTTTCCCCTGGACTACATTTCTTTCTCTTTTTTTCAGTTAAAGCGCAATGTCAGCTGTAACACAAGATACACTTCTCCACACAGTCTATAAGACATACACCGGAGCTTCTCCATACAGTCCCTGAAGACATACACACGGAGAACAAAGGGAAGAGATAGTGCCTGGGGGTAAGCTGATTCTTTGAGGCAAAAACAAATCCACATTAAAATAAGTTCTTTGGTTACTTAGAACACGTGTGTAAATTATGGTCTACCACTTATTCACAAAGAGATTTTAAAGCCACATAGGCTGGTGCATATATACAAAAAACACGGCGCGCGCGCACGCACCCACCACACACCACACCACACACACAACACACAACAAACCCCACACACACACACACACTATGCATACAGACTTTCATTCGAACGCTCTCTCTCTCTCTCTCTCTCTCTCTCTCTCTCTCACACACACACACACACACACACACACACACCACACACACACACACCCACACACACACACACACATACATACACACACACACGCGTATGCACGCACACACACACACATACACACATATTTGCAAGAAACACACACACACACACACACACCACACACACACACACACACACACACACACACACACACACGCACACACACACACACACACACACACACTCTCTCTCTCCTCTCTCTCTCTCCTCTCACACACACACACACACACACAAAAACACATACACATACACGCAAACCGCGCCCCGCACACACACACACACACACACACACACACACACACACACACACACACACACACACCACACAAAACAATCTGTCAAGAAACCAGTACCCCGAGTACATCCGTCTTTTTATCATCAACCCAAACACACCTCGATCTGGCCCGTTTTGTCTACCAAAAGCCCCAACTTCTTTTTGGGACTTGTTGACGTTAGCAACAGGTTCGTGGTGTAGTAAAGGGTGTCACTTCCTCGATAAAAACCCCGCATGGCTTTCTGGACTGGCGCGCGGCCACCCGTTCTTTTTTTTCCCCTCGGTGATCAGTAAAAGGGAAGTATGTGTATGCGTAGCAGCCATCGGCGATCGTCCTTCACGTTACCAACGGGACATGTTGAGGATTTGGGTCAAGAACGAAAGGAAAAACTAATGGCCCTCCCCCTCCCCTTTCCCCACCCCCCCACCTCCGCCCTCCCCCCCCCCCCCCCCCCCCCCCCCCCCCCCCCCCCCCCCCCCCTGTCTCTTCTCTCTCTGTCTCTGTCCCTCCTCTCTCTCCTCCGACCCTCCCCCCACCCCCAACCCCCCCCCCCCACCCCACCCCCCCCCTTCTGCCCTTTCCCCTTCGTCCCAATGTTTGAAGTCGGGGGAAGCGCGAAACCGAGAGAGAGAGGAGAAGAGAGAGGGGAGAGAGAGAGAAAAGAGAGAGAGAGAGAGAGAGGAGAGAACGAAGAAGATTTTTTCATCTTGTTTAAATCCTAACATTCCTCTTGAATGCCTTTTTTTTAGGTGAAATAAAATGGGGGGGTTAAGGTTGTGCCCGGATTGCCCTATTGGCATTTTTGGGTAGAAACATCACAGCATGCATTGTGCTGCCCCCAAACCCTCTCCCCCCCCCCCCCCCCCCCGACCCCCACCACCACCCCCTTCCTGCCCCATTCCCCCTTCCCCTCCACCAAACCCCCCCTTCGCCACCATTAAAAAAAAAAGGGGGATAAAGAGATGTGATTTCCTCCCCCTCCCCCATCCTCAGCACCCCCTCCTCTCCACCCCCGCTTTACAAAAAAATTTTGAAGAATGGGGTCTTCCCACCTTCCTCCCAATCCCCCCCCCCCCCCCCACCCCCCTTTCCCCCTCACCCTCCCTGCGTTTTGGACAAAAAAGGGGAATACGAAGCATCCCCCCCCACGCCCCATCCACCCCCACCCCCGTCTTCCTCCCCCCCCCCCCCCCCCCCCCAACTCACTGCCCCCCCCCTTCGCCCGTCCCCGTTAACAGTTTGAAAACTGTGTCGCTCGTTATTATGCTTTCTGCTTCCCTTTGTGGGGTGTTGGGGTTGGTGGTGTGTTGGGGTTTTTTTTTTTTTGTTTTAAAATTTTTCTGTTTTTGTTGGTTTTTTTTATCCCCCCCACCCTTTTTCTTCTATTTGTTTGTCTCATGTGTATTTGAAACCCCCAAATTTACATGTATTTCTATTTTATTCAACCATTAATTCAAAAATCTGTCGAAAAATGGATTGAATTTGATCAAAAAAACCTTTTTAAAAAAAAAGGGGGGGTTACTATGTCTTTCCCCCTTCTCCCCCCACGCTTTTACAAAAATGTAAGGGACGCCTACGTGCAGATGCTGCATCTTTTTTCGAACTGTTTGTCATTTAGTGCCCCCAACCCCCCCCCCCCCCCCCCCCCCCCTCTTCCCAAACCCCTTTTTTTCCACTTCTCCCCCCTCCCACGCCCCCCCCCCACTCCCCCAAGTAAATTATATTCCACGTCTGTGTAAATTTTCCCCCATGCCGCCATCAGTTCTGCTCCCGGCCCGGTGAAGCGTGGTT
>JAFLJL010001609.1:0-20000 GCA_018398815.1 Conus ventricosus | reverse complement strand
AAGACTCATGTGAGTATTCTATATTGATCTTGGAGTGAATGTGAAAGGAGTTAAAAAGGATGTATGAATAATAATAATAATAATAATAATGTATAATACTTATATAGCGCATTTCTTGTTGTACAACTCAATGCGCTTACATCCACCATTTGCACTTATTCATACAATATTCATGCACACAGCAAAAAGAAAATACACAATTGCAGACGCACCAGCATAAGCATAATAATGAGAGGAAGAGAAAAAATAAATACAGTTCATTTGTAGAGGTTAACCCTGGACCTAGGGTTTCGTTACAGAATCCCTCAGCGTCCAGTGGTGGTCCAGGCTTGAGCTGTACGAGCCTAGTGAGAGTCCAGGCTGTGATGGTCCAGAGGTGGTACAGCCAAGTGAAAGAAAGCTCCTCGACAAGTCAAGATGATTTGTCTTTATTGATACTTTTTAATATAAGAACTGATAGTGTAACATGTGTGTGAGTGTGTTTGATTTTTGATAAAACTTTCAATATGGTATTATTGTTTGTATGTGGGGAATTATCTTGTAAAGAGAAGAAATATGTGTTGGAAAATGCAGTGAAGTGCAAACAAGAATTAAGACCCTTTCTTTGTGAGTAAAGGGAGCGGTTTATAGCAAACTCAATTCAATTGTGATAGTGCTCCTTTGGGTGAATGGAGTGATTGTGTGTTGTGTACGAAGTTAGCATACTGTGGTTGTGAATGCAAGTGTGTCTGTTCACAAACATGGGTGTGTGACAGTGGTGACCCGTCTTTGAATTTAGGTTAGAGTTTAATAGGATTTAGTTTTTTGAGTGAGTATTTCTGCTAAAATATTGTTTTGAACCCCTTTGTAAAAGAAAAAAGAAAAATAGAAGTAAAATTACTTTGCCAATTTACAATTATAAAGATACTATTTTGTTCCCCTCTGCATTGCTGAATAATTATTGTTATATTTATTCATTTTCATTGGTATTTTTTGTTTTTCTTTATATTTATGGTGTGAGTCAATTGTTTATACAATGTATACTTGTTCTTAGTATTCCGTCTCCAGTTCTACGGGTGGTAGTTTCAATTAGTGGGCTACCAAAGGGTTCTTTTGCTTTGTCTTACTTTTCCTACTTTTTTCACATTTTCGCCTCTCTTGGTTTCTGTCTCTATTCTAATTAAAATTCTCTTGATATTCTTTACAATAAGCTCCTCTCTAGTTGCAATTTTAGGCGGTTTTTTGCTATTTTAAATAGGGTTTCTGATTAGTGTGTGTAAATGCTCCCTTTATTTTAAATGTAAGGTTTAGTTTGAAAATCTTTCTTGTAAAATTGTCTGTGTTTTTTCTGGCACATTCTTTTGGATTCCTTTTTGAAAACAGTGCTCTACTTTAGTTTAAACACATAATTATAAAAATATTCTTAGCTTTTCTTGGTATTTCGGAAATCTTTCTCACAATTTAGTCTTTCAGAGCCGTTTCTAAATTTACTTCTCACATTTTTTGGCCGACTAAATTAACTTAAATAAAATATTTTTTCAGTGAGGGTGCATTTCCATACTCAATCAAATTTTACTGGAAAAAATTCTTTTCTGTCCCGTCATTGTTTTTTTGTTTTGTTCTTTACAAATTGAATGTTTTGAACTCTGTATGCTAGTAATCAGTGCCAAGTAAGTTTCAATTGTTGTTCTATTTTAAATAGTGTTTTTTTTTCATTTCACATCTTAATTTCCCTACCCCATTTGCCCGCTGTGGGATTTCTTTAAGCGTTATCTACACTCTAATAAAGATGACTGATGCAGTGGATGATTAACAAATAGAGGAGTTCCAATCATTATTTGTAAAGGAGGATGAGGAAACGGTTCGTTTCAACCGATTTTTGTCCCAGGGACAGAAATTGCAGTTGTCTGGTGATGCTTTAATGGCTTACATTGATCAGTGTGAAGAGCGTGCGCTCAGAGCGAAAGAAAGAGGAGAAAAAAGTGGCAGAGATAGATGAGAGAGAAAGGCTTAGAAAAGCAGAGGCAGACGAGAGCGAAAGACTTAGAAAAGCAGAAAAAGAAGATAAGATTAGACAAGCAGAGAAAGAAGAGAAGGATAGACAAGCACAGATAGAGAGGAAAAATCAGGGCGCATGAACTTGAAATGAAAAGAACAGAAAGTCTAAATTTACTTGAAATGAGAAGATTGGAACTTGAACAAAAACGAGTGGAACTTCAGTTAAAGCAACAGGCTGTTCAACAATTTGCAAATGTTTCTCAAACTGGTACTGTTCCTGTTCAGGTTGCAGGTAAGACCCCCTACATTCCCAAATTACCCCCTTTTTATGAGAATCGTGATGACAGACTCTTTTCTTTTTAGGTTTGAAAACCATGCTTTGTCATGTGGTTGGAGCAAGGACAAATGGACATTGTATGCTGCTTCTTTGTTTAAGGGCAAGGCGCTTTCTCTGTATCATAGTTTGGCAGTTCGTGATTTCTCTTACATGGGGAGAGCTGAAAGCTGAACTTTTGAAGAAGTTTCAATATACAGATGAAGGCTTTAGAGAAAAGTTTCGTTCAGTTCGTCCAGAAAAAGGCGAATCATTTGCAGCTTTCCTTATTAGGACGAGTCATTTATTTGATCGTTGGGTTGAATTGGCCCAAACACAGAAAGAATATGCTGATTTGCGTGACTTGTTGTTACGTGAGCAGATTTTACAAAGCGTATCCAAAGACCTAGCTATTTTTCTGAAAGAGAGATCTTGTAAACTGCAGAGGATATGTGTAAGCTGGCAGATCAGTATCGGACTGCTCATCCGGAAAAAGCATTGTGCCAGAAAATCTGACCGTGATGTGTTTGAGGCAAATATTGCTTCAACAGGACAGTTTGGTCCGGGTCGTTCTCAACCAAATAGGAGGTATGGTCATAGAGGAGGCCAGAGTTTTCCTCAAAGACAGAATACAAACAGGAATAATGTACATTCCTATAATAACTGGCAAGAGAGTAATTCTGGACAAACTTTTTCACAGGGTAATCCAAATGCAAGTCATTACCCAAGAGGATATACCAATGCTCGACGAACTGGTCAATTTGGAGCTATTCGTGGCCGTGGACAATTTTCAAACCGTGGTGGTATTGATTATAGTACAGTACCAAATACAGTATCTGGTGCGGACAATGGCTGTTGGCACTGTTCCTGTATATATCACAAGAAGAAAGACTGTCCTTTTCTAGCACAGGGTAATGTGTGCTTGGCAACAGGTCCCAATCAAACTACTAAAGATACTCAGCATGTTTTAGTGTCTGACACTGATGTTACAGGTTTGCATATTGAATCCTGTATTGTCAATGGGTTTGGTGCTACACTGTTGAGGGATACTGGGTGTACTACTGCTGGTGTACGCAAAGATTTAGTCAGAAAAGAACAATACATCGGGAAACATCAGCAATGTCGTTCATTTGGTGGCAAAATTGAATCATTACCTTTGGCATGTGTTTATGTTTGTACTCCCTATTTTACAGCTGAAAAAACAGCATGTGGCATTGATGATCCTGTGACATACCTCATTCTTGGAAATCTTAAGGGCGGTTCCACGTTTTGTGGTGGACAATGTGGTTCTTGTGTGCCTTGTATGGTAAGCACTCGTTTACAAGAGAAAAAAGAAAGGCAAGGTCAAAACCCCCTGGTTGTCCCCCATGTCCCAAAATTGGATGCGACTCCTGAACATTTGAGTGATTTACAAAAGAGAGATACAATATTGACTCATTTGTTTGAGAAAGTTGTTCCTGAGGTACCTGACAAAGTGCCTGATATTATGTACATAAAAAAGAATGATCTTTTATACCGTCTTTTTTTCCTAAAGAGGAACAGGTGGTGGAGCAGATTGTTGTTCCCATGTCTTTACGTGACACTGTTTTGCACACTGCACATGATTCCATGTTTTCGGCTCATTGTGGAGTCAAACGTACTCTTCAACGTGTGTTGTCTTCATTGTTTTGGCCTGGTGTTAGTGTGCAAGTTTCAAAATATTGTCAATCAATTGATGTTTGTCAGAAAACAATTCCCAAAGGTCATGCACCATTTTGCACCTTTGCAAAGAATGCCAGTCGTTACTGAACCATTCAGTCGTGATTGTATTGATTTGGTTGGTCCATTTCATGTTTCCAATTCTGGGTTTCGTTATGTGCTCACTGTCATGGATGTTGCTACCAGGCATCCTGAAGCTGTACCTTTGAAAAAGATTGATACCATTTCTGTAGCAGAAGCATTATTTTCTATTTTTTCCAGAATGGGACTTCCTGATGAAATATTATCTGACTTGGGTACTCAGTTTGTGTCAGATCTCATGAAAAATGTTTCGTTTGCTTTCAATTTCTGCATGTACTACATCTCCATACCATCCACAGTCGAATGGCCTCGTGGAAAGATTTAATGGTACTTTCAAGATTATGTTTAAAAAAAGTTTCTAAGGAAAGACCATCAGACTGGGATCGATACATTCTAGCCATACTTTTTGCCTACAGGGAATTGCCAAACGAGAGCACAGGTTTCTCTCCCTTTGAGTTGCTTTTGGTCGTTCACCAAAAGGACCTATTAGTATCCTGTCAAAGTCATGGTCTGGAGACAATGTGTCTCAAGAAGAAAAAATGTTTTTGATTATGTTTTTACTTTACAAAATCGTATAGCAGATACATGTCGTATTGTCCAAGAAAATGCTTATAACAGTGCAACTTCGCATAAAAAGCATGCTGATCGTGGAGCAAAGATGCGTGTGTTTTCTGTGGGTGACAATGTGTTGGTGCTTTTAACAGATGACAAGAGCAAGATGCATGTGATGTGGAAAGGACCATTCGTCGTCATTGAAAAATGTTCTGATGTTAATTACAGAATTGATATGAATGGTGTGAAGAAAATTTTCCATGTTAACATGTTGAAAAAGTACTTTCACAGGTCTGATGTTATGATCAACAAGGTTGCTATCCCTGATAAGATTTCAGCATTGGCATGTGACATTTCGTGTCTATTGCCAATGAATTGTGTGACAGAACATTTGCCACCTCATGACAAACCTGTGTTTCACAAGGTGCCTGTAATTCATGAAACTGCTGTTGGTGTAGTTCAGGACACTGGTGATGATATTCAACTGCCTACATTATCCTTAAAAGGTGAAACATACGAGGATGTCAAGATCAACGAGGACTTGAAACCATCTCGGGTGACTCGACTAAAGTGTTTACTACAGGATTATACAGATGTACTTACAGACAAACCAGGATCTGCACTTGGTGTTGAACCTCATAGGATACGGTTGACAACAGATGTTCCTGTACGAATGAAGTCGTATCCTTTACCATTTGCAAAAAAGCAAATTATTGAGAGGTACAGGTCATGTTGGATCTTGGAGTCATTGAAAAATCAAGTTCTCCATATGCAGCTCCTGTGGTGCTGGTTTCAAAACCAGATGGTTCAGTCAGATTTTCTATTGATTACAGGGCTTTAAATACTTGACTGTTTTGATTCTGAACCAATACCTGATGTGGAGGATTTGTTTGTCAACTGAGTCAAGCCAAGTAATTGTGAAAATTGTTGGGGTGGTCTTTGACGATCCAGCGATAGAGTCAGGGTTGATCCAATTTCAGGGTCCAGCAATGTGATCGCTGACATTTTGTCTCGACAGTAATAAGCAGTGTGTGTTTTCAAGTTTGCTGTTGAAAGTTGAATTTATATGTTTGTATTTGAGTAATAGAATGTTGTTGTGTGCAATATTGATTACTTGCAGTGTTGATAGTTGATGCATTGATGTTGGTTTTGGATATTTTTTTTTGGAAACAATGTTTTATAAATATGCATTTGTCTGTTCGCATGTACTCATGTCATTTTGGGGAAGTATTTTTCAGAATACTGTCAAGGGTATATTTTTTTTGTTTGTGAACTCCTATACCCTTCTTTGAAAAAAAAATTGATTCATCAATTTTTTTTAATCGGAGGTTGGGGGGTGTCATGTGAATGAGGAAAAGGATGTGAATGGAAAAGTTTCAAATCAATTAAGTGATTTTGTAATTTTTGCAATTGTGGAATGGAACCTATGGGTTTGATGTTTTTTTGTATTCATGGTGTGCAACCGCCAGTGATGCGGAAGAGTAGGACGCTGAGTGGATTGTGAATTGTGTTCACTCAATGTGAGGAAGGGTGGAAGGCTATTGTTACTTCAGAGGAGCTCTGGACACAGACATAGGAGGATGTCTGATTGTAACCCTCGTTGGGTTTAACATAGTTAGGACTAGGATTGTCCTATGCAACCCTGGGTTGGGTGTGCTATATGATTGGACTGGTTTGTCCGATGCACCCTGGTTTGGGTGTGCTATATGATTGGACTGGTTTGTCCGATGCAACCCTGGTTTGGGTGTGCTTAACCCTTGGTGGGTGTAATATGCCTGGCGTGGCAAGTTCACTCGAGTATAGAGTGTAGATGTAGACTATGATTGGACTGGTTTGTCCGATGCAACCCTGGTTTGGGTGTGCTTAACCCTTGGTGGGTGTATATGCCTGGCGTGGCAAGTTCACTCGAGTATAGAGTGTAGATGTAGACTATGATTGGACTGGTTTGTCCGATGCAACCCTGGTTTGGGTGTGCTTAACCCTTGGTGGGTGTAATATTGCCTGGCGTGGCAAGTTCACTCGAGTATAGAGTAGATGTAGACTGGAAGTCTACTAGGGTAGGCTTGTCGCTTAATCCCTAGAAGGTGAGTACCAGTTGGGGTTGTATATTGGTTAAAGAAATTACAGTAAAGGTGTAATTGCAATGACAACAGAAGTTTGATAATTATAAAGATTTGATGATATTGCGCTATTTGGGAAAAAAGAGAAAGATGAACGTTGAACGCGAAAAGAAAAGAAGCAAAATAAATATTGTTGTGTAAAGATTTCGTTCTGTACCCCAACTGTAGGTAGGAATAGGTTGGCGGAACAAGACTCATGTGAGTATTCTATATTGATCTTGGAGTGAATGTGAAAGGAGTTAAAAAGGATGTATGAATAATAATGAGAGGAAGAGAAAAAAATAAATACAGTTCATTTGTAGAGGTTAACCTGGACCTAGGGTTTCGTTACAGAATCCCTCAGCGTCCAGTGGTGGTCCAGGCTTGAGCTGTACGAGCCTAGTGAGAGTCCAGGCTGTGATGGTCCAGAGGTGGTACAGCCAAGTGAAAGAAAGCTCCTCGACAAGTCAAGATGATTTGTCTTTATTGATACTTTTAATATAAGAACTGATAGTGTAACATGTGTGTGAGTGTGTTTGATTTTTGATAAAACTTTCAATATGGTATTATTGTTTGTATGTGGGGAATTATCTTGTAAAGAGAAGAAATATGTGTTGGAAAATGCAGTGAAGTGCAAACAAGAATTAAGACCCTTTTCTTTGTGAGTAAAGGGAGCGGTTTATAGCAAACTCAATTCAATTGTGATAGTGCTCCTTTGGGTGAATGGAGTGATTGTGTGTTGTGTACGAAGTTAGCATACTGTGGTTGTGAATGCAAGTGTGTCTGTTCACAAACATGGGTGTGTGACACCCTCTCTCAGTCTCTCTGTCTCTGTCTGTCTGTCTGTCTGTCTCTCTCTCTCTCTCTCTCTCTCGGTGTTGTTGTGTTCCCTGACTAGAACTACCGACCACTCACGTCCCCTAATTCCCCCGTATCTCCCATCCACGCAACTTCCCCCACCCTCTCCCCATCCCTTTTACCCTCACCCCTACATCCTTCCCCATCCTGTTATCTCCTTCCCCTTTCATTTCCCTCACTCGACTCCTCAGCGCCGGCACGCATGTACATGTACAAATATTTCAACTATCAAGACTCCAGTAGCAATATTTCACAGACCCCAGGACGAACACTTCTGCACAGGTCCAGCTGTCAGTTTATCAGTGGGCCACAGCCAAACAACTCAAGCCCCATCCTCTTATCCAAACGGGTCCGCGGCACTCAGCCGTGGCCAGACCATCATCATTCATTGGATTCTCACTGGACAGCCGCCGGTGTCGTGGCTCGGCGGACAGGCCAGAGTGGACAACCTCTACGATCCGATCAGCGACTGCCAGTCTGAACCCACTTGTTCTGTCTGTCTGTCTGTCTGTCTCTCTCTCTCTCTCTGTGTGTGTGTGTGTGTGTGCGTGCGCGCGTGCACGCGCCCGTGGGTTTATGTATATGCGAGTGTATATATGCCAGCTCGCGCAGCGCATATGTGTATTTATGTGTCTGTTTCTGTCTGTCGTCTGTCTGTCTGTCTCTCTCTCTCTCTCTCTCTCTCTCTCTCTCTCTCACACACACACACACACACCACACACACACAACACACACACACACAACACAACACACGCACACTCACAAGCACGCACACATACACACACACACACACACACACACACACACGCACACACACACACACACACACCGCGCATCACGCAACAACCACACACACACACACACACAGCACACAAGCACACAAGCACACACACACACACACACACAAGCACACACACACACACACACACACACACACACACCACACACACACACAGAGTATCCAAAAGCTACTACCACTTCCCCCCCCCCCCCCCCCCATTCCCTCGCCCGTCTCCTCCTCTCTGTCCCGCTCCTTTAGACCCTCCCCATCCTGAAACCTCTACCCCACCACAGCCTGCAACAATCTCAGCATCCCTTGTCACCCCCCTCACCAACTCCCCTTCACACACACACAGACTCACAGAGCTCATGCGTGCGCGATTGCACACACACACACACACACACACACATACACACACACACACACACACACACACACACACACAACAAGTCCCTCCTCCGGGTCTCCTACACCCCCCCCCCCCCCATCCTTCATCCCCCCATCTTCCCTCCGCCCTACCCCCCCCCCCCCCACCACCTCCCCTTCATTCTCCCCATCCTACCCTGCCTCCTCCACCTAACCGCCCAGCTCCGCCTTTACTTGTAGCTCTCCTAAGAAAGACGAGGTTCCGCGAAGCTTAACAAGGGGGAGAGCACCCCTGGGCAGCATTCAATTAATCCCACGTCGCCGCTAATCAGTGCCAACAAGGGCGGTCAGCCTGAACGCAGGGACAGCAGACACAATGAGCCGTGCAAGGCTACAGGCTGGACCACAGATTATACACCTGCTAATCAGCCAGTCAAACCTGCAGAGGAGAGGTTGGGGGGAGGGGGGGGGGGGGAGACGGGGGGGGGGGGGGGGGGGGGGGGGGGGGGGGGGGGGGCGGGGGAGGATAGGACAGGACAGACGAAAAGTGCTCGGGCACTAGTAGTAGTAAGAGGAGGGAAGTTTGGGTCCAGAAGGAGGGGGACGAAGAAGAAGTGAGGGGAGTGGGAGAAGGGGGAGGGATGGGAAGGGGGGTGGGGTGGGGGGTTGCGGTCAGAGGAGAAGAATGAATGAAGAGGGATGGAGAGTGTTGCTTGTGTTGGAAGGGGCAAGTGAGGGGGGGGGGGGGGGGGGGGGGTAGTTACTGACTCGCTGTCAAGCTGAGAAGCCATCTTTTGAGTCAGACGGCGGGAGGATGGGGAAAGGGGAGGGTGGTGGTGTGGGAGGAGGAGGAAGAGAGACAGAGGAAGGGAATGTGGGGAGAGGAGGTGGGGTGGTTGCAAGGTTGAGGTATGGTGCCTGCGGTGGAGAGGGGATAGGGAGGACATCCTTCTCAACACGCCAGCTTGCTACTCTCCATTTTCCTTTTTTTATTCTACATCAAATCGTGCCAACCATCCTGGAATATATTCAGAATAGGGAAAACCAATTACTAATATGCAATTACAGAAATACAGAAAAACAAGTTGGTAATCGAATATGTGAATTTCATCTAAAATAATAACAATTATCATAATACAAGAAAGGTCATTATTATTAGTCCCAGTGGACCTGGAAATACAAAAAAGACATTTTATACGAACAAACTGAAAAATCAATGAGAAAACAACAAGTCCACAAATAGTCAGCACTGGTGCAACTCTCGAACCAAGGCTGAAAGGGGAAACATGAGAATAAAAAATAACAAGAATTGAGGTGTCTACCATCTTCTTCTTCTCGAACGTCTGATCGGCATCTAGTAATCAACCTCAATCCAAGGGGGACATTATTCCCCTTTTCACATTTCGCCATCATTTCTTAATTAATGAAACAGGATAATTATGACAACAACCCGAGGATGCGTGTGCTCCGTACAAAAACAGTTACAAAAAATACAATCGTCAAACCATAATAAAACAACAACTAAGCAACAACCAAAAAATAGAGTGTGCACACACCTGGGGCAGTGACTCTCGCCCAGAGCGCATCTTCACTCATCGGTCATCTTCATACAGCAGTGATGCAACCCAATGCCGCGTCTACTCCATCTGTAACCAGGCACTTCCCCACTTAGTGTCTGAGTCATGTAAATAAAGGGAGGATTTCAACCAGTACACACATGCATATGTATACGTGTATAAGGGCCTTTCCCTCAGTGGAATTAGTAGGTTCTCAACTATGTTAAAAAAGTATAGTGAACAACCTACCAACGTAATCCAAACTTTTGACTAAAAAGTAAGAAAATCTGCGTTACAACAAATTATCATCCTTGATCAATCTACACGATACCAATAATATTACAGCGAAAATGACGACTTAAAACTAAGTAAAATAACAACTCATTCCTCCCAAACCTATATAAAGAAATGGCAATGACAATAAACACATGAAAAGCGTTCCTCCAAAACATATTTATAACAAAGTCATTTACCCAAAATTATAGTACTACAGTATAAATTATATCCAAGCAAAAAAATGAGAGTCTTCATTAAATAAGTAATCCGCATTGTAAACATTCATTGACACAAAGCTGTAGTATAAATATCAAAACAGGAGGGGAAATCCGTAGAACACGGGCAATTAAGGTACGGACTTAGAGACAGTGCTAACAGTCCAGCGCCAGAGACTGGTTAATTAGTTTCCCAGACATGGCCTGTACAAGAAAGAAGGAAGTACTTCAAGCTGACTGCAAGAAAGAGGTCTCTGTCTTACGTCTCTGGTCTACAATCGTAGTACCATATTCAGCTTTAATTATGATTGCTATTTGAATTCTGGAACCCTACTTTGAACGTCACAACCCTGGATTATATTACCGTTGATAAGCGCTATAAAAATCCCGGAAATATACTTTACATTGCGATCCCTAACCATGATTCGTTCTTCAGTCTTATTTACAAACACCACTAACACTCTGGGATTATAGGCCCACTTTATGCCTCACAATACTTAAGTCATATAGCATTCAAAAATGGAATTAAAACTCTGGCAATATAATTTAAATTCCCGACACACAACTATACCTCTCTGTTTATCATTAATATAAAATTTATGCATTACCATAAGACAATCAAGATGAGGGCCACACAATTAATATCTTCCAACACTGACTAACCACATGGGACTTCATAATCTTATCTCTCCACACCATACTTCGTCATTCCATCCTAACCACAAAGTATATAATACTCATGTACTCATTGCGTACTAGGAAACATAAATAATACAAGCAAGTACACAACCCAGTCATCAATCGTCTAATGAAGACATGCAATTATTAAAACAAAACAATCATCAGTCAACAAGTGAATATGAATTTTCAACGTCAAAAGGTACATTGTTGCAAAAAAAAAAGCAAAAATGCTTACCAGTATTTTCACACAATTCATAGGAGCCGTCTTGTTCTCATTTTTCTTGACATCTGTCTCAGTACATCTACAACTTCGCTTTCAATACATCATAGAGGCTATCTTCAGCACAAGTCTTTCTACACGTCTGCCTTCTTCCAATTTCCGATGCAAAAGAAAGTATATCTCAACACTTGGGACTACTTCCCTCTCCGTCCCCACGCCACATATTCCTACATTGCCCTGGAATCATTGGCTGAAAGCCTGTTTACAGTGTTATGGGGTCATTCCTCAGTCCAAAATAGTTCCCTAATCTGGAGGCAGAGAGTCCACGACTGACCATGTGTGTATCAATTAGTCTCGCCGGTCGAGAAGGCCCACTTCCAAGACGCGTCTGTCAGGCTAATTTATGAAAGCCAGGAAGTGTCATCCACGGAGGCTGTGTTTCCTGCTTCGACGCAGGCTGAATAGAACTGTTGTCTCAGCAAAGGATGAACTTACTAGGTGGAATTCGTTGACTCTCTAGAGAAGAGGGAGAGAGAGAGAGAGAGAGAGAGAGAGAGGAGAGAGAGAGAGGAGGGAGAGAGAGAGGGAGGGAGAGGGAGAGGAGAGAGAGAGAGAGAGAGAGAGGAGAGGGACAGACAGACAGACAAATAGTCTACATGGGCAACTATTCTGTCCTGTCACAGGAAGAGGAAGGGAAGAGGGAGGAGAATGAGGAAGAGAGGAGGAGGAAGAGGGAGGAGGAGGAGGGAGAAGGAGGAGGAGGAGGAAGAGAAGAGGAGGAAGAAGAAGAGGAGGAGGAGGAGAAAGGAGGAGGAGGAGGAAGAGAAGAGGAGGAAGAAGAAGAGGAGGAGGAGGAGGAGGAGAAGGAGGAGGAGGAGGAAGAGAAGAGAGGAGGAAGAAGAGGAGGAGGAGGAGGAGGAGAAGGAGGAGGAGGAGGAAGAGAAGAGGAGGAAGAAGAAGAGGAGGAGGAGGAGGAGGAGAAGGAGGAGGAGGAGGAAGAGAAGAGGAGGAAGAAGAAGAGGAGGGAGGAGGAGAAGGAGGAGGAGGGGAAGAGAAGAGGAGGAAGAAGAAGAGGAGGAGGAGGAGGAGGAGAAGGAGGAGGAGGAGGAAGAGAAGAGGAGGAAGAAGAGAGGAGGGGAGGAGGAGGAGAAGGAGGAGGAGGAGGAAGAGAAGAGGAGGAAGAAGAAGAGGAGGAGGAGGAGGAGGAGAAGGAGGAGGAGGAGGAGAGAGAAGAGGAGAAGAGAAGAGGAGGAGGAGGAGGAGGAGGAGGAGGAGGAGGAGGAAGAAGAAGAGGAGGAAGAAGAAGAGGAGGAGGAGGAGGAGGAGAAGGAGGAGGAGGAGGAAGAGAAGAGGAGGAAGAAGAAGAGGAGGAGGAGGAGGAGGAGAAGGAGGAGGAGGAGGAAGAGAAGGAGGAAGAAGAAGAGAGGGGAGGAGGAGGAGAAGGAGGAGGAAGAGAAGGAGAAGGAGTGGAGGAGAGAGAGAGAGAGGGAGAGAGAGAGAGAGAGAGAGAGAGAGAGAGAGAGAGAGAGAGAGAAGGGATGCTTTCACGAATTTCCCCACCCCCATCCCCAACATTCATGTTCCACCACCACCCCCCTTCCCCACCTTCGTCCACCGTTCTACCCAACACTGCCGATAATGGACAACACTTTGTTGGTGGTAGGAAAATAGTCTAGTTTTCGTATCTTAAAAATACGTTGATAACAAAAGAAAAGAAAAATACACACGTGGTACTGTTGGTTATAAACCTGAAAATCAGAGATCTTTTAGCCATTGATGTGGCATTTCCTTGTGAAACATGTTAGTTCAGAGAGGAAGGCCTACCGGGTGACTGGCACATGGATACGGGAAAAAGCCCAAGGATGACGCGTCCATTGCAAATAACAGTATAATGATGGTTTCGAAACGAAGTGACTGAGGGCGGAAAATGGAGCAAAATTTAGAAAGAGAGGGGGTTAGTTAGCGCCAAGGACATAGACAAACAAAGCACAGGACTAGACACAATGCATTTCGACCGCTTGGGTCTTCTGTCTTCTTCAGGCAAAAACAAATAGCATTTAGGACAGTAAAAACGAAGAACGAGAAACCACTAATCTTCTCATATTCGGCGCAAAATCAAAAATCAATGAATAATGATGGTTTGATAGTTGTTTGTTATTTATGTACACCCCGCCCTCCTCTTTATCAAAACGAAGATTATGTCGACATAAAGTTACTGAAGATAATAAACGTTTAAACACGAAAATAATTATCATCTATTACCAAAAAAAAATGTTGCAAGTCCGTGGTTTTACTGTTTCTATAAAATCTAAATATGTTGGTTTAAATAGTTTTATTTCCATGACCATACACATTGAACACAAAGCACATTTGCCAGGACAACAAGAGGACTCTTATATACAGCCCTGGCAGTGAAATTTACAGAATATACATGTGACTGATGGCGGCCTATAATGCAACATATTATAACCATAGCAGACAACTTTAAACATGACAAAACAGGTAACAATAACAGTATAGTAAAGTGCTATACGTGTAAACAAAAGAAGAGAAGAGCCAACATTTAGAATGGGCATTTAGAATTAAGAATGAAGTTATGGAAAATTAAGAAATAAGAGAAAATGGTGACAAGGTATTGCCCGTTTTGGTGTGGCTGCCAAGGCAGTCTGGCACATGACAGAATGTGTGCAACACTGGTTGTCTGCAGCATACAGTTGTCCAACCAAATATCATATTCCTGTATATGGATAAAGACATAATCAGGACATTGATGTAAGCGCCCCAGCCCCTCTGACATCCGTAACTAGGTTGATATAGATGAAAGCATCGTTAATTGAATAGGTGAAATATAAGTATACCTAGGAAACAGTAAACCTTGAGGCTGTTGGTTTAGTTTTTCGAAACGCTTTGTGAGAACAATAAACTTTTGAACCATTTCAAATATCTTAGCATTTGTATCGACATTAAAGGAATTGCTTCCATGCAGGAGATTTCGGATAGAAATCTGGTTTGGTGGGAGATTTAAGATAGTGTTTGCTCGGTGTTGGTTGTGAAGTGGACAGTGAAGTAGGAAGTGTTCGGATGTTTCTTGTGGATATTGACAAGCGCAAGAAGAGTTGTTTGTTAGGTGCGGGTATAGAGGTCAAAATTCAAATTACTCGTACCAAGACGCATACGACAATGATTGACTTGTGCTTCCTTATTTCCATTATAGTAATATGGTGCAAACTGGATTGTCAATAGTAGAAAGGTATCGTTTAAGCTGACTGAACGACTGGGACTGTTGGATATGCAGTGGGAGATTGTTTCACATGATTGTGGTAGATGGAAAAAAAAGAGTTTTTATAAATATCGGTTTGTGGCGGGGGACTATTCGTTCTGAGGGCCTTCGTCTAGGGTAGGGGTTGACTGAGGAAACGAGCTGTGGCAACAAGTTTGATATGTAAGTGGGACAGCTACCTTGGAGGATCTTGTAGTATGTTATCAGTTTATGTCTTTCGTCGGCGTTCTTTTAAAGTACAGAATCCAGACTCCTTTAACAATTTTCGTGACTGGTTCCACGGACAGATCCTGTGATGATGCGCCAAAGCATCCATGTGTAGATCTTCTAGAATTTTTGATTGGTACTCTGCGCATCCATCCCAGATTACGTCAGCATAGTCAAATACTGGTAGTACGAATGATTTGTACATTGTCTCTAGAGCCTTTCTGGTCAGCTTGTATTTAAATGAACGAAGACAGTTTATCAGTACTCTGGCTTTTGTAGCAATGTAGTTTATGTGTTCACCCCATTTACAATTATCTTGCAAGATAACCCAAGGTGTTTGTGCTGTCTAAGTTGCTGTAGTATAGAACTACTAAAGGTCAGATTACGGCTATCAGCATTTCCCGAAAACACATTTAGCAGTTCGGTTTTAGACTCATTGAATCTAAACTTTCCAAGCTTTTGCCCAGACGTCAATTTTATCTAAATCTGCCTGCAAGACTAACGTTCTTGTAGCTGTGTTTTCCATTGCCAGAGACATGCTTGTGTCGTCAGCAAAGAGTTTGATATCTGAGTCTATATTCTGGATTATATCATTTATAAATACTAGAAATAGAAGCGGGCCGAGGACAGATCCTTGTGGCACACCTTGGGAACGCTTTGCTGTGTAGATTTTCTCCTCTGATTACTACTGACTGGTAACGATCTGAAAGATAGTCACTGAACCAGTTTAACAAATTACCCTTTATTCCAATGGCTTTAAGCTTAAGCAGAAGACCCCGGTGCCATACATGATCAAAAGCTTTAGAAATGTCAAAAATATGGACTGGACAGGAATACTTTTGTCGTAATTTGTCACCAGGGCATCATAAATACTGAGCAGTTGTAGATTGTAGAATCCCCCTGGATAAATCCAGACTGAGCACTTGTTATAAGGTTATTGAAAATCAGGAAGTTGTAGATTCGTCCGTGCACACATCTTTCAAAAAGTTTTCCTACACAACTTAAAGAGATATTGGCCGATAGTTCGTACATTCGTCTTTTTACCTTTTTTGTGAACTGGCGTTACATTAGCAATTTTCCAGGGCTTTGGAAATCTTCCTTCTGTTAAACAACGATTAAAGAATATTGTTGAAGGTGAGGATATAATATCAACTGATGCAATCAACAGTTTGTTATGAATGAAGTCAGTGCCGGTGGCTTTTCTTGAGTTGAGATCTGTTATGATTTTTTTAACCTCAGGAACAGTCAACACTATTTCAGTAAGTTGAGACGTGACATTCGGGGTTATGTCGGGCAAGGGACTTCCGTCGTCTTCCACTTTACACTGGCTGACAAAGAAATCATTAAATATGTTAGCCTTTTCTAGATTTGAGTAATATGTCATACCATTCACGGTTATCGGTGGAATGTTATCTGCATCAATACCCTTTTTACTCATGAACTGTCTGACAATTTTCCACCATTCCTTATGACCAAATTGACTGGGTCGATAACTATATAATTTAGTTCGTTATAATACTCCAGTTTCCTTTTCCTAACTCTATCAGTGACTTCATTTCGTAGTGCACGAAAGTTTTACCAGTCTGTTTGGAGATTAGAAATCTTTGCCCTTTTATGAAGTTTGTTTCTCTTTTTTATCAACCGTTTTAGTTCATTATTGAACCAAGGGGCATCCCTTGGGCGAACAGTAACTAATTTAAATGGCATACATTGTTTTGCTAGGGACATAAACTTATTCGTGAAAATGCTACTTGCGTCATCTATGGAGTTATTAGTCAGTAATTACATTCCAATCTTCATTCCTAAAAGTTCACAAAATTTTCTTGGTCTAATTTGTCGTAATTAAATAACGTTCTTTGGAATGGGCTTTGCTTGTAAAATAAATGTTTAAGTACAGCAATGGGACACTGTGGTCACTACAGAATGGAGGCAAGATTTCGACTGTTTTAATTATGTCAGGGCTCTGAGTAATAACTAGATCTAGATATGTTGTTGACAATCAGTTCATCGTTGTCAAGCAGAGAGAGAGAGAGAGAGAGAGAGAGGAGAGAGGAGAGAGGAGAGAGAGAGAGAGAGAGAGAGAGAGAGAGAGACAGACAGACAGACAGACAGACAGAAGAGAGAGAGAGGGGGGTGCGGATGGGGGAGTTTTGGATGTGAGGTGAGAGGGGCGTGATTTTTGCTGGGCAAGTGGGGGGGGGGGGGGGGGGGGGGGGGCGAGGGGAGGGGGAGCGGGGGAGGTTGAGAGAAGGAGAGGGGGAGTGGAGGAACTCGCGTGATAGACTAGACCTCGCCCGGTGTCCGTCACTCGATGACACCCCCCGTGGAGAAGGGGGGGGGGGGGGGGGATGCATGCAGCAGACCCCCTAGAGCACAAAGAATGAAGAAAAGAAGCAGGGAAGAGGCGGGAGACAGAGCTGGAAGGTGGACGGACATAGGGGGAAGGGGGAGGGGGAGGGAGGGAAGGGGAGGATGATGGGGTCCTGAACAAGCTGGACAAAGCATGGTCACCTGATCTGAGCGCAAGCACAGGGCGGGAAACGCTGCAACCGACACCCCGGTGGACACTTGGAGCAAGGAGGTGGAGGAGGGTAGTTACAAGGTAACAGGTGTTGTCTGGACGGCCCCACCCAAAGAATACCCCCCCCCCCCCTCCCTCCTCCACGTTTCCCCCTGAGGCAAGATCTTAGTGTACGCTGAACACGGCTGGTGTCCTCGCTTTGCTGATTTACAAAACACGCTCTGTTGTCAGTTATGCCTCTGACAATTTTTTCGGTCAGTCTTCTGCGGATGTCTTAGGAGAATCTTTTGGTTCATTTGGCTTCCATAGCCAGAAATAGGGTTGGTTTGCAGTTTGCAAACTGCAATGAGGACCTGCAAAAATATCAGGATAATCATTGTAGCCTCCTGTTTTTCTGTTTCGTCTTCCTGGCCACAGCACTGGAACTGCCTCCACCCAAATCACCCTGAACCCCATCCACGGCCACAGCACTGGAACTGCCTCCATCCAAATCACCCTGAACCCCCATCCGCGGCCACAGCACTGGAACTGCCTCCACCCAAATCACCCTGGACCCCCATCCACGGCCACAGCACTGGAACTGCCTCCATCCAAATCACCCTGGACCCCCATCCACGGCCACACAGCACTGGAACTGCTCCACCCAAATCACCTGGACCCCCATCCCGGCCACAGCACTGGAACTGCCTCCACCCAAATCACCCTGGACCCCCATCCACGGCCACAGCCTGTCTTGTCCCACCACAGCCCCCCGGCCACCGGCAATTCACAGAGAACAGTCAATGTTAAGTCGTCATGGGCAACCCCCAGAGGAGACACTGCACTGCTGCCGAGTCACTTCGGTGGTGTTCAGTGGTGCCTGTTTGGATCTCAAACACTCACGATATCACTTACCAAACCCCCACACTGACGACAAGCATTTGCTTAGTCGCGGAGCCAGCTTGAGTCAGCTCTTCCTCCGGAGAGCGTCACCACGTCTGTCTAACGACTGTGCCCAATAAATTTGCCGATACCGGTGACCCCGACAGAACCAAACTAAGAGCATAGACGTGGAGAGGTCATCGGAACGGAGGTCACCATGATGCAGGCATGGAGGGCCACAGAATTCAAAACTTTTTTTTTTAATGCAGATCAATGAGGATGAGGATAATGAAGACGTTGCTATGGATTTCCATTTTGTTCTGAAAACTGCATGACAGCCCTGTATTCTACGCTAATTTTTGATAATCTATCCTGGCATCAACCAGGCCCAGATATACAGACACCTGCGGCGTTGGTGAAAAATTTTGAGTAATACTCAGAGACACATCCACTAAGTGGATGAATTCGACTGTGTAGTCCCAATCTGTCCAGCTGAGCCGTAGCAAACACATCCCTGGGTACGAATCGGTCAGAGCAGAACAATCCCACAAAGATATGACTGATGGGACTCGAAGCCACGATCTCGCAGTGGGAGTACGCGACGCCAATCACATAGCTATGGCGGCTGGTAGCCTCTTTTTCTTAATAAGCAGATAGGAAAAATAAGCTTACTTCAGAGTTGTTGACGAGGGACCACAACACAATCATTATTTTTGTGAGGCAAAATTAATGCTTGATCTTTCTTTCCTTTCTTTCTTTCACCCTTCTTTCCTTTCTTTCTTCTTTCTTTACTTGTTCAAGTATGAGATCTGAACCAACAATGTTAAGCATCATTCTAAGCAATTTTGAAGATTGACACCTCTCTCTCTCTCTCTCTCTCTCTCTCTTCTCTCTCTCTCTCTCTCTCTCTCTCTCTCTCAGTTTTTGAAGATGATGCTTATTTCTTGTTTCCAGAGGGTTTTTTGTTTTTATTAAAGTACTGCTGCTGCTGCTGCTTGCTGCTCACTACTACTACTATTGTTGTTGTTGCTGCTGTATTACACTACTACTACTGCTGCAGCTGCTGCTGATACTGCTGCTGTTGCTGCCACCGCTACCACTACTACCACTACAACCAGTACCACTACTGCTGATGCTACTGTTACTGCTTATCTTGCGACAGATATGTCGTGAAAAGCTACATAACACTGCAAATATCTGTAGCAAATATCACTTTCACCTCAGTTCAGGCCTTTTTTGGGGGGTGGGGGTGGGGGGTGGGGGGTGGGGTGGGGTTATTTCGAACGATTTCAGTGAAAGCGTTAAGCACATGCGCACCAACACACGCACGATTAGAGAGAAGAGAGAGAGAGAGGAGAGGAGAGAGAGAAGAGAGAGAGAGACAGACAGACAGACAGACAGACAGACAGACAGACAGAACAGACACAGACAGAGACAGCACACAGAAGCAGCAACATA
>JAFLJL010001608.1:0-35674 GCA_018398815.1 Conus ventricosus | reverse complement strand
GTCCCCCTGTTTTTTCCAGGGATGTTGTTGCTTTGTGTGTGTTTAGCCATGTTTATAGCACAAAAACAAGAGAAATGTTTAAATTAATTTTTTTAATTGTTTTTTAAATATTCGGTTTAAATGAGGCCCGAATTGAAACAGAGCTTATTAATATACTTTACGAGTGGATTGGGAGAGGGGAGGGCGATAAAGATCAGTTAAAGACAGGTTTGATGAATTAATTACTGATCTTTTTATCGCATAGACATGCGAGAAAGCGTTAAGCAGGCTAAAAGTAAAATACCAGATTCTTGGCCCCACCCAATTTGTGACGGGTCTCCGACGCCCCCCTCGTTAATAAAATATGATTTTTCATATTCAGGGATGCAGGGGGTTATAGACAGAAGTATTTACGCTTCCACAACCAAATGCACTCTCGCATAGGCACCACGCACTCTGTCCACTCACATCGGGCCCGCACAAAGGTGAGGGGAAAACCCAAATAAAAATTTCATAGAAAATAATCAACTTTTATTCAACTTGACTCCGAGCCCCACCCGTCACTACACAACACAACTATCTGTATCATACAACAATGTAAACAGCATACAGACAATCTCATAAATCGCATCCCCTTTTCTTCAATCACTCTTCATTAACCAGGAAAGACAATATTCCACAGTTCTGTTTGCCACACTTATAAACTTAAGAAAACATAAAACGTCCGAAAACTTGCCAGCATTCCTTGGTTGATCGCCAGTTTCTCTCATCCACTGTACGACCATGAGCTGAAGCTGCCACACTGTTGTGTCCTCCCGATTGGCCAAATCCCAGTTGGGGGACACTGGCAACGTAGCTTGAGTCGCACCCTCACACCGAGTCTCCCGGACTCCACCGTACTTCCCCCTCTCCACTGAAGGGCTCCTGTCGGCCTCTCCCACGGTCTTCTCTGGCTGCAAACACCCCACCGTTGTCTGGCAGCTCCCTGTCTAGGCTCCAACAGGCTCACGTCTTGCTGTCGACCGTCCCCACACGGGAGACATTCTTTTCGTCGTCGGCTCCGAGGCTACAGCAACCTCCACTGTCATACGTCCCCCCCCAGGAGACAACGAGGCGACAGCTAACCTCTGCTTCACGCTGTATTTTCTTGAGCCCTCAGCAAGACGGGCGAGTTCACTTTCCCTTAAGTGAGTCCCCCCTTCCTGGTTTTCCAAGCACCTTATATTCGTTCTCAAAGAAAGAGAGAACCTGAGTTTAACTGGCTCAACCAATGGAATCACTGGCACACACACATCACACGATTTGTACCAATAAATCCCCAAGTTATTTTTATTCCACCAATGGAATCACTAGTCACCTACACATACACACACACCACAGCTGCTAACGCCAACAAAGACTTGGGCACCCAGTGGTTAATGCATAACTCCTATTCAAACTCATGTTCGATTCCCAAGCTACCCATTGAACTACAGCCTGGACCTCTCTTCCAGCCATGACTGATGCTTCAAGTATTTACTACCTCTATAGACAACAAGGCGCAAACCACTCGATAGGCCGCAGCCTTCCATTCATTCCTTAGAACAAGGACGACTGAATGGTCGCTGTACTCTGCCTGCAGGCTGACGGTCACCTACCCGTGACGGTCACCTGACACGATTGCCTTTCTGTCCGGCCCACTGGAGAGCCCAGTGAATAGCCAGCCAGTGGTCGGACTGGACACTCCTGTACCCAGGACCGGCAAGTCGGCAACTCCTCGTCACTATCCCTCGGACATGCGAAACACTTCCCAGCACTCTCCCTCCTTCAGTATACGACCAGGGTATCCCCCCCTGGTGATGCCTGAATTCGCACACTTGAAGACCCAAGGAACGTGCTCCCAACAACAGCAACTACCCTTAATTTGCCTAAATGCTCGAGAACCTTCGGCCGACTCATTACACCCCCGTACCTAAGAATGTTTTTCCCAAATCAACATTTTCTCCAGGACGAATGTTCTCAGATTGGATAAAACAAACTCAGTTGCATGGGTCGATATAACAGTGCTATCCCTATGCTTCAAGACATCACTTCCATCAACATCTCTAACATGGATAATGTACCAATTAAAAACCAATAAATCAATTAGATAATCCATAGATCACTCTTTGGTCAGTCATAAACAACTGTGCACAACATTTAACTCTAAACTGGCCCACATATAATCCAAACTCTCTCTATAGCATTAGCTATCAGCAAGTGTCCATACATATTAATTAATCATTCCATTCACTTCTAATATAGCACAACCATGATTACCACAACATCCAAATTCAGGTGTGGGCCCAGCCTACTTAACATCAAAATCAATTCAGGCGTGTGGCCACAATCCCCAAGACAACATTCAAATTCAGGCGTGTGGCCACAATCTGCTCACACGGTCTCACACACAATATGCAAATCAAACATTTATCCTGATTTCACAACAAAAGGACATTTTCACACTTTACTGATCAGTGAGCAAGACAATCTTAACAATAGATACCAACCAGAAAAATGAAAAATCATAACACGTGAGCATGTACTCCAACCCCGCCCCATAATGGGCAATGAACAAGCACTATTGACAGAAAAAACATTAATCAAAAAAAAGAAAAATAATACATGAACATGACTCGACCCCGCCCTATACTGGGCAATCAAAATCAATAACAGAACTGGCCAGCTACATCATTTACACAGTAGCTGTCCGTAACAGATGACTGCTCACACCACCACCACAACAGCACCCAGCCCGTAGGCATTGCTCCTACCATTGTCCTGCTTCTGTTGTTCACACTACAAGAGCAACACCCAGGAGGCATTACTCCAATCCTTGACCTACTCCTGCCCCTCTCAATCTGACCCCCGTTTGTGGCTCGCCAATAGTACCTGGGGCAGATAATTTGCGCGTCCAGGCTTTACAAGAGAGTCAGCACACCCTTCACACATTTTAGTCCTTAAAGGAGCGCGTGAAAATCTGCGCGATCCTCTTTTAGCCTGTTGCACCCATTCACTGCGACGACGATCATCTCCCCTTTTCAAAATGTTAAGAGATGATCCCTCACTCATCTTATCCGAACCGATTTTCCTTCTCTCTGTGGAAATTCCTTGGTTTGAATCCGCTCATGGCCTATGCCCATTACTTGATGAGCCTTGTTTACTTTTCCCTTTCCTGACACTGGATCATCTGCTCCTTTGAGCTGACTGTCTTTGGCATTTCCTAACGATAGCTGGTCACCTCGACCTTCTTGCCATGCGTTATTATCGCCTCCCTGGTCCCAACCCAGCTGCTGGTTCCAGTTTCTCTGTGGTCCATGTTGGCCCGACCCTGAGGCCCGCCACCGTGGCTCCTACATTTCTGACTGCCACGGCAACGCCAACAACTTTTTGAACCACCACTTCGGCCACCATGGCCCACGGCACTGCCACTAGGGCCCACCTCCATGGCCTACGGCACCCCTACTACGACCTACTTCATGGTCCACTGCACACCACCATGGCCACCTTCATGGCCTACACTAGCTCCACTGCTAGCGGCGCCTGTGCACTCCCTGCGTTCTGTTTACTTTCCTCCCCTTCACTGCCCTTGCTTTCCCCACTTGACTGGCAGCCTGGCTAGGCTTCGGGGTTAATATACCTCCCCCCTAACAAAGCTGGATAGGGAAGATTGTTTTGCACTGCTGCAGTGAGAGTACTCCTGACAAACTCGACTCTACTTTGACACGGGCCAACGGTAGCCGATTAATTCTTCCATCTGCATATCGCACGCAGGTGGTTTCCCCGGTATAGTCTGTCTCTCTCACAAAACCGGGCTCTACCATTGCCGCTAGAGTCAGTCCTGTATCTAACAAGCAGGTCACCGGCTTCCCGTTTACTACTGCCCTAGTAGTTGGTGGTGGTACTCTGCCTTCCTGTTGAATTGTATCAACAGCAACAACCGAGTGTATTCGCACTCCGCTACAGTCCTTGGCGATATGACCCTCTCGCCCACATTTAAAACCCATGTGCGTTTCACTCTAACATTCTCTTGAGTCCCACTGTTGCCACGGGACTTAGAATGCGTTTCTAACTGCGGTCTCGCCTCCTGTTTGTAGGGAGTCGGCGAATCACTCCCTGACTGTGTGGTCTGGGCATTACGGGTCGACTGGTTCGATCCCTTCATCCCATTACGCTGATCATGGGCAGATCATACCTGTCTGCAACTTTCACTAACTCCTCTAAACTTCCTAATTCTCTTTCCGCCAAGAATACTGTGAGATCCTTCCGACAAGTGGAGAGAATTTGCTCCTTAACGATCTCCTCCCTCAAAGATTCAAAAGTTTGTTCGATGTTCCCTAACCTTATCCATTTGTCAAAGAGAGCCCTAAGCCGATAAAGGAACTGTACGTGCGTCTCACCTGATTTACGAACGGTTTTTCTGAACAATTTCCTATATCTATCGGCGGTTACCTGGTACCTCTGAAACAAAGCATCGCGCACCGACTCATAATCTGTCTGTTTTTCCGGTGGTAAGCAGAAAAAAGCATCCCTAGCTTTGGGTGTCAGCAGCGCAGACAAATTTGTGGCCCACCGTTCTTCGGGTAAGCCTGATCTTTGGCAATCCTTTCAAATTGCGAAATGAAGTCTTCTAAATGGTCGGGATTATCATCGAACCTTGGCATATTGATCAAGGGACTGACATGTGGTGCAAAGTTCACTTGAGGTTTGCGTCCACGTCCCGTTCTTTCTCCAATTTTAATTTTTCTAACTCAAACTGCCTTATCTTCTCTCTTTCTCTCTCTTCTCTTTCCCGTTCTCTTTCTTCTCCTCTCTTTCCCCTTCTCTTTCTCTTCCTCTCTTTCCCGTTCTCTCTCCTCCTTTTCCCGTTCTCTTTCTCTCTCCTCTTTTTCCGTTCTCTTTCTCTCTCCTCTTTTTCCCTTTCCCGTTCTCTCTCCTCCTTTCCCGTTCTCTTTCTCTCTCCTCTTTTTCCCGTTCCTTTCTCTCTCCTCTTTTTCCCGTTCCCTTTCTCTCTCCTCTTTTTCCGTTCTCTTTCTCTCCTCTTTTTCCCGTTCTCTTTTCTCTCTCTCTTTTTCCCGTTCCCTTTCTCTCTCCTCTTTTTCCGTTCTCTTTCTCTCTCCTCTTTTTCCCGTTCTCTTTCTCTCTCCTCTTTTTTCCCGTTCTCTTTCTCTCTCCTCTTTTTTCTTTCCTTCTTCCCGTTCCCTTGTATTTTTCTGGGCCTCGATTTACACGGGGCCAGTTCTCATTTACATATGCCTTCAGTTCCGGACCCTTTAGTCCTAAAGCTTTTCCTTCTTCTATGAGGTCCATCTTTTTCAGCGGACCCATTGTCTCAGCACCCCTCTTCAGTCGACATTTTGAAGCTATCTAACCCTCGATCAGCTAGTTAATACAACCATAGTAACAAGCGAGATATCCACACGATCACTTGTAAATAAGCGATCAAATAGTTGTGCTACACACAATCAACCTCAACAGCAACCAATCAAGCAAGTTTTAAATACAGGCCCAGTCATGAAAAAAAAAGATCAAAACAATCAACACATGACTAACGTCTTTCCAGGTAAGAAAAAAAATCTAGGTTTCCACAATTACGACAATTTTCAAATCCCTTGCAATTGAACAAAACCCAGAATCAAAATCACTTATGGCTCATTTATGTTCATCCCGGACGAGCCCCCAATTTGTGACGGGTCTCCGACGCTCCCCCTCGTTAATAAAATATGATTTTCATATTCAGGGATGCAGGGGGTTATAGACAGAAGTATTTTTCGCTTCCACAACAAAATGCACTCTCGCATAGGCACACGCACTCTGTCACTCACATCGGGCCCGCACAAAGGTGACGGGAAACCAATAACATTTCATAGAAAATAATCAACTTTTATTCAACTTGACTCCGAGCCCCCACCCGTCACTACACAACACAACTATCTGTATCATACAACAATGTAAAAAGCATACAGACAATCTCATAATCGCATCCCCTTTTCTTCAATCACTCTTCATTAACCAGGAAAGACAATATTCACAGTTCTGTTTGCACACTTAAAAAACTTAAGAAAACATAAAACGTCCGTAACTTGCCAGCATTCCTTGGTTGATCGCCAGTTTCTCTCATCCACTGTACGACCATGAGCTGAAGCTGCCACACTGTTGTGTCCTCCCGATTGGCCAAATCCCAGTTGGGGGACACTGGCAACGTAGCTTGAGTCGCACCCTCACACCGAGTCTCCCGGACTCCACCCTACTTCGCCCTCTCCACTGAAAGGGCTCCTGTCGGCCTCTCCCACAGGTCTTCTCTGGCTGCAAACACCCCACCGTTGTCTGGCAGCTCCCTGTCTAGGCTCCAACAGGCTACACGTCTTGCTGTCGACCGTCCCACACGGGAGACAATTCTTTTCGTCGTCGGCTCCGAGGCTACAGCAACTCCACTGTCATACGTCCCCACCCAGGAGACAACGAGGCGACAGCTAACCTCTGCTTCACGCTGTATTTTCTTGAGCCCTCAGCAGACGGGCGAGTTCACTTTCCCTTAAGTGAGTCCCCCCCTTCCTGGTTTTCCAAGCACCTTATATTCGTTCTCAAAGAAAGAGAGAACCTGAGTTTAACTGGCTCAACCAATGGAATCACTGGCACACACACATCACACGATTTGTACCAATAAATCCCCAAGTTATTTTATTCCACCAATGGAATCACTAGTCACCTACACATACACACACACCACAGCTGCTAACGCCAACAAAGACTTGGGCACCCAGTGGTTAATGCATAACCTCCTATTCAAACTCATGTTCGATTCCCCCAAGCTACCCATGAACTACAGCCTGGACCTCTCTTCCAGCCATGACTGATGCTTCAAGTATTTACTACCTCTAAGACAACAAGGCGCAAACCACTCGATAGGCCGCAGCCTTCCATTCATTTCCCCAGAACAAGGACGACTGAATGGTCGCTGTACTCTGCCTGCAGGCTGACGGTCACCTACCCGTGACGGTCACCTGACACGATTGCCTTTCTGTCCGGCCCACTGGAGAGCCCAGTGAATAGCCAGCCAGTGGTCGGATGGACACTCCTGTACCCAGGACCGGCAAGTCGGCAACTCCTCGTCACTATCCCTCGGACATGCGAAACCACTTCCCAGCACTCTCCCTCCTTCAGTATACGATCAGGGTATCCCCCCCCGGTGATGCCTGAATTCGCACACTTGAAGACCCAAGGAACGTGCTCCAACAACAGCAACTACCCTTAATTTGCCTAAATGCTCGAGACCTTCGGCCGACTCATTACACAATTAAAATTATTCGCCATTTTAGTTGATTATATAGCTTCTGAAGATGCTAATCTAACTGTTTCTACTGGCCCGAAGGAGTAACTATTTGCTTTAATGAAGATCAATTTTTACGACTAACAACAAATGCTCACTGAAGAGGAGCGGCTACTTACTTACATTTTGTATTTATGATTTTAATCTGGGTTTAAAAAATGAACCCCCGTAGTTATAACGCTTACAGAAATATTGATGATTTTTGGGTGGGCGATTAGTGCAGGAGTTGATAAAGAGAGTTAAAAACCGTGTTTGATGAATTTATAACAGAACTTTTTGAAAGTTTAACTATACGAGAAAGCGTAATGGAAGCCATTAGTAAAATCTCAGAGGCTTATCCTAAACCAATTATAAAGTTTTTTGCAATTTTACTCGATAATATTGCCCCTGAAGATGCTGACTTGCATGTGTCTGATGATCTTGAAGGAGTAACTGTTACCTTTAAACTGAACAGTTTTTACAATTAGAAAAAACTATGAATAACAGCTGAATTTACAATTATTTTTCATTTATTTTATATTAAAAAAATGGCTGCTGAATCTCAGCGAATCTGATTTAAAGATTGTAATGAACTATTTAACGAAACAATGAAATATTAAACATTGATTTTAGTGAATTTGGGCTTGAGAATGATGTAGACAATATATAAAAGATCATAGTGAACTGTTTAGCAAAGCAATCAAAGTAATAAACATTGACTGTAGTGATTCAGAAAAAGCTAAAATATTGGCGGGCGTTATTGTGAAGTTAAACGTTCCTTGAAGTGTTGCAGCACTTGGGTGAATAATAAAAAGCCTGTTTTACTTACTTTTATATACATTTATTTTTTTAATCTACGTAAATATTTTGAGTTAAAAAATGAACCTCACAAACATGTCTGAGTTTGAAAAACTGCCAGCCGGCGCACTGGTGAAAGGTAGCGGCAGACAATTAATCAATATGTTTAGCGAAGTAGACATGGACATCATTAACCCACAAATGCTCATGAAAGCGTAGCACACGCTATCTCTAAAATTCCAGAGACTATTCAGATGGAGCCGCCAGTAAAAGTGCTATTGGCCGTTCTGATTGATTATATAACCCCTGATGATGATGTTGGCATGGGAGTCTGGGTTTCAACAAGGCAGAAAGATGTTATTAGCTATCGCGACTTTAATTCTAACTGGGCTGACTACATGCTTACACAGTTTAACCATGCAAGTGAAGAAGCAAAATTAAGGGGTTCTGGCTGGTCTGAAGGGACAGTCCTTGAAATTAAATTGAGACAAACAAAGTTCCATCCCATAGTTGGCAATTCTCACCTTCCCCCCCCAAAGAGTTAGTTTTAAAACGCGCAGTCTTAAACATAAAAAATTCTGACAACATGTGTTTTATGTGGTGTGTTTTAGCACATTTACATCCCGTTAACAAGAACGCAGAAAGAGTATCTAATTATGAAGCATATAAGCAAGAGTTGAACTTTGATAACATATCCTTTCCAGTGAGTATAGAAAGTATATCTCAGTTTGAAGAGCAAAACAAACCAATCACCGTAAACGTATACACATGGTCTGTAGAAGCTAATATAGTGCCTCTAAGGGTTTCTCCCAACGCCCCCACTTTAGGCGATTCACTTAACAAACATGCAGACTTGATCCTGTTTAAAGATAGTACAAAGAGTCATTATGTATTAATCAGAACAATAAGCAGACTGTTAGAGTATACATCAAAGCATAAATCTAAACAGGAGCTTTGTAGAAGGTGTTTAGTTAGAATCCAACTATAGAAGCAGCTGCAGTCATAGAACTCATTGTAAAAGTTTTGTAGACTGTGAAACCAAACTCCTCACACCTAAACCCCAGGGTCTAAAGTTAGTTTTAAAAATATACACAAAATGCAGATGAGTCCGTACGTGGTTTATGCTGACTTTGAATCGATCTTACCGCAGTACTATGGCCCGAAACAGCAAGAACAAAAAACAACGTTATTAACCCACCATCAGATCTGTTCTTATGCGTTTATTGTTGTTAGGTCAGATGGGGCGCACACACCCCCAGAGATTTACAGAGGCCCCAACGAAGCTAGTAGATTCTTAGATCAAATTAAACAAACTTCGCAATCAGTTATCCAACCAACTAAATCTTTCAGACATTTTTTATGACTTCTGAAGACCAAGAACGCTATAACTCATCTACACACTGTTGGATTTGCAATAAAGAATTATTAGGCAACGCAGTAAGAGACCACGATCACATACTGGAAAGTTCAGAGGGGCGGCACACAAACAATTGTAATCTTCAGCTTAAGGTTGACCCTAAGGACATGGAAACTGCCTATCTTCTTTCATAACTTAAGGGCTACGATTCTCATTTCATCATGCAAGCAGTGACTTCTGAATATAAGAGGGTTACCTGCATTGCGCAGTCTTCAGAAAAGTACATGACTTTTACTCTTGACTCTTTATCCTTTTATGACTCTGCCCAACATCTGATGGCTAGTTTAGATAAGTTAGCAGGATCTCTACAAGACTTTCCAATAACTAAAACAATACTTCGATCCATCTTTAGTGCGTAAAGGAGTTTATCCTTATGAATACATGAACTCGTGGGATAGGTTTGACGAAGACTCACTCCCTCCTAAAGGCGCTTTCTTTTCTAGTCTTAGAGGTAAAGACATAACTGATTCTGATATGAATACGCACAGAAAGCCTGGACAGAATTACACTGTGAAACGTATGGGCGACTATCACGATCAATATTTATTGGCTGACGTGTGTTTATTGGCAGACGTCTTTCAGAATTACAGATCTACATGCATGAAACATTACAACTTAGACTCGTCACATACATCTCTGCCCCGGCCTATCTGGGATGCTTTCTTAAAGTCTACAAACATTCAGATTGACTTAATTTCTGATTTACCCACACTTCAGATGATTGAAGATGGGCTGAGGGGAGGCATTAGCATGGCCTCACATCCTTACTGCAAAGCCAACAACAAATATTTAGACGACTATGACCCTGCAAAACCATCCAACTATTTAATGTACTTAGACGCTAACAATCTGTATAGGTGGGCCATGAGTCAACCACTTCCACTAAGAAACTTTACAATGATAAAGGGCCTCATAATGTTAATACTGTGTTGAGTATGTTGTCACAGCTTACGCCTGATAATCCATAGGACTAATCTTGGAGGTAGACTTAGAATATCCTTATGAACTGCATAACCTCACAACGATTACCCCCTAGCCGCAGAAAGATTAAAGATGAGCCCTATTGAACCGCCTAAACTTGTTCCCAATCTTAGGCACAAGACTAAATATGTGTGCCATTACAGACTGTTACAGTTTTACTTAAGACACGGTTGAAACTGACAGCAGTTCATAGAATCATTGCTTTTGATCAGAGCCATTTATGAGACCATACATCAAGAAGAACACTGATCTTAGAACCCAAGCCACTGATGCTTCAGAAAAAGACTTCTTTAAACTGATGAACAATAGCTGTTTTGGTAAAACTATGGAGAACGTACCACAATCGCAAAGATGTTAAATTAGTTACAAAAGAAAACCAAGCATTAAGTTTGCCTCTAAACCTAACTATCAAGACTTTAGAAGATTTAACGATAGCTTGGTTGGCATTATGATGAAGAAAAAGATGTTAAGTTGGACAAGCCAGTGTTTATCGGCTTTACTGTATTAGAGTTGTCAAAGTTATTGATGTTAGAATTTCTGTACGACTACTTTAAACCGCGGTACCCAGAAGCAAGAGTCCTTTACACAGACACTGACTCTTTTATTCTAGACGTCCCCACAGAAGACTTTTACAAAGACTTAGAAACAGAAGTGGCTAAAGGAGTTGATGGGTGGTACGACACATGCGACTATCCAAAAGACAGTCCTTTACATTCAACTGTGAACAAGAAAGTGATTGGGAAGATGAAGGATGAACTTAATGGAACAGTTATCAAAGAATATGTTGGTTTGCGGTCAAAGATGTATAGCGTTGCCAGTCAGACTTCTGTAATGAAAAAAGCTAAGGCATAAGTAAAGAAGTTGTCAAAAAAAATATATCTCACGATAACTACAAGCAAGCTCTCTTTGAAAACAAAGTATTTCATCACACAAATGTTAATCTGCGCTCTCTCTCCATCAAGTAAACACAACTGCTGTTAACAAAAAATCACTAGTCTCTAACAATAACAAGAGAACTTACGTCAATCCTGAGTTTCATATGCTGTAGGGCACTGGAGAACTTTAACAGATTAACTTGACTGACTTAGCTTGTACTTAACTTAGGAACCTAACTAGTAACTTAACTTAGGAACCTAACTAGTACTTATTTAAGAGCCTAACTAGTACTTACTTAAGAACATAACTAGTACTTATTTAAGAACCTAACTAGTTACTTATTTAAGAACCTAACTAGTACTTAAAAAAATAACTTATTTTTTTTGTACTTTACTTGTAATTTACTTGCACTTAACTTAAAAGTACTTTCTATAACTAACTTAACTTGTACTTTATCTAGTTCTTAAACTTGTACTTTATCTAGTTCTTAAAAACTATTACAAAGAAAATGGGGTCTACTGCAGGAGGTTGCACTTTTTTTGCAGAAGTGGGCCTTCTTCTTTTACTGGGGTTGTGGGGGTTTGCGACTTTGCTGCTAAGTATGGTGTTAGGTATTTGTATGCTAAAAAACCACCCCAGCAACAACAGCAGCGCCCAATACATAATAATAGTCTTATCGTTTGATTGTGTTGTTGTTAATTGTGTTGTTTTTGGGTGGCGGCAATGCTGTATTACTATCTAACAATTTTGTTTGCTGACTGGTTTGATTTTCTCAGTCTGTTCCATTCAGCTAGTTTACCCCCCGCCTCAACACGTCCAGGATTTTTTAGACTTAGTAACATTACTCACTGCGGCACATTCACTTGTGGTACATTACTTGTGGTACTTCTGCTCCTGCGGATTGTCCTGTGGCGTCTTCTTTCCTGATCGCTCATTTTTTTTTATTGCGATTAAATTTAATATGATCAAAATTAATATGATTAAACGTAATTAACCCCATGATGAATGGGCCAACATCGTTCCAAATCTGAAATACATGTCACATGCTAGAGTTTCTAGGGATTTGTTTAAACCGGGTCTTGTGATAAGTCATATTTTAAATCTCTTCTGAATCAACCGGCGCCACCTTACTTACTAACTAGCATATAGGCTAATCTTTGTCTGGCCCACTGATCTAACCATTTAAAACCTAGCTGTGCTTCCGTACCTAGCATAGTACTTCTCAACGTCTGAAGTAGACAGTTGCTGAATCTGTTCAATACTTAGTTCAACCCCTAATACTGTTTAGTTTTTCCACACGCAGCCAGAGAATATAATCTTTCTTTATGGCAATTGTTCTGTTGAGTAGCCTGCTTGCCCCTCACACTTTAATAGTTCGTCACAATCCATTTTTAAAAACAATAAAAAAAAATATAATAACTTTAAAACCATGAGTTTAACTTTGGTTAATTATGCAGTGCCTATCCCCGGTGTTATAGTCTAATCAACCCTTGCAAAATGCATGTTAGGAATAAAACCGCCCAACATGGAAAGATAGAAGATTCGCCAAAACTAGTTGCAACTTATTTTTAGCTTTAACAACAAAAGATTATCTGATTAAAAAGCACATAGACAGCCTTTCGTATTATGATTATTTTAAATTTAAATTTTTTAGTTAATAAAAGATGAGTGAAAAAAAGATTATCAATACGATTTCCCCTTCTGCTGTGATTAGCGGCCTTAGTATAGGCTATAGCGTTTTTAGCAAAAACATGTTTAAAATGAACCCGGGGGAAATTGGGAAGGTTAGACATTGAGGACGTTGTTAAGGGTTTATAGTTGTAATACGCAGGGATTGCTCAAAAGACTTTCTTGTTGCACAGGGGATTAACCCAGAAAATTTTAAATTTCATAAAAAGTTTAAATTTAGAAAATATTAATTTATAAAAGATGTCTGGTTTGGACCTGATAGTAGGAGGAGCTATTGTTAACGTTTTGGCCTTCTCTGGAAGCAATTATATGTTTAGTAATTGGGGCTGATGAAGAAAGAGAACGTCAAAACAAGGAAATAGAAGATTTAGCTAAGTTGAGAGGCGCTTACGAGAAAAGACAAATTGCCCACTTAGACGCCATTAATAAAAGTAGAGAACAGGATTGGCCAAAAGATTTTCCCTTATTCCCCGGGAATTTTTCCCAGAAAATATTAGTTCATAGAAAGATTAATTCATAAGAAAATATTAATTATAAAAAGAGGGCCCGGGGAGTAGTTATAAATGGTAGGAGGAAGCTATTGTTAATGCTTTGGCCTTCTCTGGAAGCAATTATATTTTTAAGTAAATTGAGGTCTGATGAAGAAAGAGAACGCCAAAAACAAAGCAATAGAAGATTTAGCCAAGAAAGAGCCCGCTTACGAAAAAAAGGGGATTGCTCACTTAGACTTTATTAAAAAAAGTTAAGGGAACAGGGCCATGCAGAGCCCCAAAATTACAGCGTTGATGAGGCAATGAATGAGTATTACTTAGTGACAGGAAAGAAGTTTCTTACATCGCCACCGCCAAAAACTGTCTGACTTATTTGAACCATCAGAAGAACAGAAAATAGCAGAAATTGGTTTTATTGTGGGCGCCAGGGGAGCAATAATTCTTCTGCATATTCAATCTAAAAATTAAATTAAAAATATGGATAAAAATATATATTCTCCTAAGGTTATTGGAAAGGAAAGACTGCTATTGAAAAAATGAGAAAACCGCTAGAGTGTCCTGAATCAGATGCGAAAGACTGGCTTTCAAACAGGCAATTTGGCAAATATATTTGCCCGCCCCCAAAAGAATAATAAGGCCTAGATTGTTAATTCAGTTCCTAATGACACCCACCAGAGGGACTTGCTGAAAACTTCCACATGACAAAGTTAGAAGAAAAAAGTTTAAGTATGCTCTAACAGTTGTTGACATGGCTTCAAGATACAAAGACGCTGAACCTTTAACAGATAAAAGCTAAACCCTGCTGGGGCTGTGGCTTTAACAAAAAATATACATGCGGGGGCCCATTAAAGTACCCCTAGGATGATTCAAGTTGAAGGGGGGGGGAAAAGAGTTTAAAGGCTCTGTAAACCAGCTGTTTTAAACATCATGACACAGTTAAGAGAGGACCCCAGGAAACATCGACACGGCCATAGAAAACTTTAATAAAATCTAGCTGAACGACTGTTTACCTATCAGTATCACAGAGAAATTATGGACAGAACGCTAATACAGATGGGGGTTAAAAAGATTGCCCGCAGTCTTACGCGCTATGAACAATGAAGAAATTTTAAAACAACAGGGTTTAAAGCCCGTAAACGCACAAATTAAAAAAAATTAGCATTACTGAAGATGTGCAGGGGACTCAAAACTCTTTCCGTTTGGACTAAAGTAAGATACTTGTATGTCCTGGAAGGCAGAAGGCGATGTTAGAATTAGAGCCACAGATCCCCTATGGAGCGTAGATGTATATGAAGTGAAAGAATTATGAAAACAGACCCCCCCGTATAAATTTTTTAAGAGAAACTCTCTCTTCTAAAAAGCCTGCCCCTAAAAAATCGTTGTTCATGAAGAGTTGCAAGTTGCCCGCCCAAACACAGTAAGTTAAAAATAGTAAATTTATTATTTGTTAAACTTTTTTTGTTAACCCTTAATTTTATGTCATTGTAGGGAAAGTAAATATGCGGGTTCACGATCACCAAATCTTATCTAGCACGTAAGCCCCCGTTTTTAATGTACTGATTGCCCTCGATTTTTGGCGGTTTTGCGTGTTAATTTTTTTGTAAATAGGTGTTAATTTGCCAAAACTGACATGAGAAGGACGTGATTTGTATGTGAAAAGGGGGGTTATCGTGCAAATAAGATGGGTGAGCTTGAAAACCCCCATATTTTCATTCTCTGGTTTTGAAAAAATTAAAGCCAAAAAAAGGTAAAGGTCTTCTGGCTTTGAATTTGAGTTTCTTGAAGAGCCAAAGAAAGGAAGGTTTTATAGATTGACACAGAAGCTGCAGCTCTCGAAGTTGGAATTTAGACCACGGGATATTCCAATGGAATATAGTACTATCCATGGTGCAGAGGGCGAAAAGGAGAGAGATCAGGTCATTCCTCCCACGTCTGCTTCCAATGGAGTGAATTTATTTTGTAGTTTCACTGGACTGGGTTCTTCAGACCTGCTGGCACACTTGCCAACAGGTGAAGGTGGTCTGGGTTTGGGAGCCCGGGGGAGGTTTCTTCCTCATCTCCACCATCTCCACACTGGGTTTAACTCCCTTGCCCGCACGGGCACTGGACAGAGGAGTTCGAGGTAGGGGGGCTGGTTTTTAATCTGCCCAGCAGCAGATGTTGTAACGCTGGGCAGTCTGAGGGGTGGCGGATTTTTTGCCTCCACCAGGGGCATTCACTTTGGTTTGGGAGGTGGTGGAAACCCGCTTCCACCAGAGCTGACAGTTCTTCCTTGCAGTGTCTTGGAAAGATAAATTCATCAGTCTGGCAGCAGACTGGACCGAGTGGAACTTTCTTTACGGCCCGAAGCTATGAAAGATGCTTGGGCGTCTGACTGCCCACAAAGTTGCGGGGCCAAAAAAGGAGATTTTCTTTTCAGTTTTTAATTCGTTGGATAAGGGGATTCCTGAAGCCAAAGAGGGCAGTTTCGTGAAGAGGAGGGATGGTCGCCACCGCAGTTAGCACAATGAGCCGGATCTTTGCACGGCCCATCAGGGTTGCCTTGCAGCAAACACCGCCCCAAACCCCCTGCCCAGAACATCGGTCTCTGACATGTCCAAACCTCTGCACCGGGAAACATCTCAATGGGGACGGGACATACAGCTGAACACGGACGTTCAGGTAGCCAACTTTGATGACCGGAGGCAGCCCCAGGGGTTTCAGAAGGTCAGAAAGGGTGTGTGGTGGCCACTCTTCTCTGCACCTTTCTTGACTGTCACCCTGCGCACCTCCGTCACACCTGGGACGCCAGTTTCCGTTTTTATTTCTGCCTCTGAGACAAACCCCTTAGATCTCTGCAGCGAATCACACCTTTGGATGAATTAACTGTTTATGGGGAGTCATCCTGATCTCCCTATCCACTATTTTTGTTTCCCTCAACAAACTGTTCCGATTGTTTCTTTATCGACATTGAACTAGAAACGAAACCCTTCCTCAAACCTTTTTAACGGACTGAGGGTCACCTGCTAAGCCTTGAAAGCCCTTTTGAATAGCAAAAGGGCTCAGAGCTGAAAGGGGTCTTTCCTGCTCGTCCCTTCCACCATGAGCCAGGAAGCCCAGAAAACCTGTTCTCTGTCGTACCTCCGTGTCAGAATCGCTGTCAGAATTGAAATCCCCCGAAAAGGGGATGCTGCCTTCCTCTTCTTTTTGGGGGAATTTTTTGAGAAAGCCATTATTTAGTATATTATGATTCATCACTCCCTTACCCACCCACCTTTGGAGTCCAACTAAGGGCCAGGGCCAAGAAAACAATTTTCTCCCCTTCCAGGCTTCGGGAGAGATATACGACAAACAGAAACTACCAACCCCATCCCCCCTGATCATGCTCAACTCCCGGGGACAGAGAGCTGAGCACTGCAGGGGTTTACTTGCCAGCAGGAGAAACTGTCTGTCTTGACCCAACCCCAAAAAGGGGAGCCGATTAGTACACCCGGGCCAAGTGTACTCCCTGTCTAGGAGAGGTCCGAGCCAAAGTGATGTGTTGAGAGCACAGGCCTCCCCAAGCACGGCCTCTCAATCACCAGGATCTCATCCCCCCCCCGACACAGGTCGCACCGCACGGCAAACGCGGCGGATCTTAAGACCAGAGAGGAAAGGAGGGTGGAAAAGAAGACTTGAAGGGGAGACGAAGATAGAAAAGGACCAAATAAGGAAGGCAGAAAAAAGAAAAGGAGAAAGGCGGGGTTTCTCTTAGTCAGGATCCCCCCTTAGCCTATCTGACCTGGGAAGCCCTACTAGGGGCATCAACTCCTTACCACGTTCGCTTAGGCCATACAGCATCTTCACTCTCAGGGCCCACAAGCGGTGAAAAAACCAGCCTATCTCCCCAAATTTGATTGCCCCCGTCAGCAAAGCCTAAGGGATCACTGGACCGCGCAAGCCCTCTGACCACGACAAGGTCGCAACCCCCCGGGGGGAAGTGACACAGCTGGGAAAATGAGATCTGACAAAGCTTCAACAAAAATTTCTCTCTTCTCTCTCTCTTGCCCCTTCCCTCTCTCCTTCTCTCTCTCTCTCTCTCTCTCTCCCTCCCTTTCTCTCTCTCTGTCTCTCTCTCTCTCCCTCCTCTTCTCTCTCTCTCTCTCTCTCTCTTTCCCTCTCTCTCTCTCCCCTCTCTCTCTCTCTCTTCCCCCCTCTCTCCCTCTCTCTCTATTTCTCCCTCTCTCTCTCTCTCTCTGTCTTGCTCTGTCTCTGTCTGTCTGTCTCTCTCTTTCCCTCTCTCTCCCCTCTCTCTCATTCTCTCTCTCTCTCTCTTCCCCCTCTCTCCCTCCCCCCTCTCTCTATTTCTCACTCCTCTCTCTCTCTCTCTGTCTTTCTCTGTCTCTGTCTGTCTCTCTCTTTCTGTGTGGGGTGTGTGTGTGTGTGTGTGTGTGTGTGTGGTGTGTGTGTGGTGTGTGTGGTGTGTGTGTGTGTGTGTGTCTGTGTGTCTGTGTGTGTGAAAGTGTGTCTGTGTGTGCTTGCGTATATTTGTTTTAATGTGCCACCACAAGCGTATGATTGACATTAAATGTTATTTAACATATTCATTTACATATCAAAAATAACTTTGTTACAAAGCACCTGGGAAAAAAACTTAAGTTTTTCTTTAGTTATCTGACTTATTGAGTTAACATACATATACATCTACAGATACAAGACGGAGTGACAGCATGTGTACCATACATTTACATCTACAGATACAAGACAGAGTGACAGCAAGTGTCACATACATAGACATCTACAGATACAAGACGGAGTGACAACAAGTGTCATATACATATAGATCTACAGATACAAGACGGAGTGACAACAAGTGTCATATACATATAGATCTACAGATACAGGACAGAGTGACAGCAAGTGTCACATCCATATACATCTACAGGTACAAGACAAAGTGACAGCAAGCGTGACATACATATGCATCTACAGATACAAGACGGAGTGTACAAGACAGAGTGACAGCAAGCGTGACATACATATGCATCTACAGATACAAGACGGAGTGACAGCAAGCATGACATACAAAGTTGTAGAGCTCCTCCATGCGGGCCCACGGTGAGGTACTCTTTCAGGGGACACCCCCTGGTTCAGCAACAGCTCCCACAAAGGACACCTTGTCCTCCTTCAGGCGCGGGTCATGAACTGATACAGGTCCTCTGCAATGGAAGCCAACACTTTGGTCATCATCTGCCAGTGGATGTTACCAGTAACTTCAATCCTCGTTAATCTCCATCTGTCAGTGGATGTTACCAACACTTCAATCCTCTTTAGTCACCATCTGTCAGAGGATGTTACCAGCACTTCAATCCTCTTTCGTCACCATCTGTCAGTGGATATTATCAACACTTCAATCCTCTTTAATCACCATCTGTCAGAGGACGTTACCAGCACTTCAATCCTCGTCAATCACCATCTGTCGTGGATGTTACCCCAACACTTCAATCCTCTTTAGTCACCATCTGTCAGAGGACGTTACCAACACTTCAATCCTCATTAATCACCATCTGTCAGTGGATGTTACAAGCACTTCAATCCTCGTTAATCATCATCTGTCAGTGGATGTTACCAGCACTTCAATCCTCGTTAATCACCATCTGTCAGTGGATGTACCAGCACTTCATCCTCTTTAGCCACCATCTGTCAGTGAATGTTAATCAAGACTTCAATCCTCTTTAGTCACCATCTGTTAGCGCATTTTACTGACACTTCAATCCCATCAGTGAATGTTACCAACACTGCAATCCTCCGTTAGTGAATGGACGCCAACGCTTGAATCACCATCGCTTAGTGAACGTATTCACCACTTCAATCCTCCTGCTAGTCCATGGAGGTCAATCTTCAATCAACCATAATTTTGTCACTACAAGCCAACACGCCCATCATAAAAGTGCTAGGCAATGCAAGGCACCGCCTCTGTCATCATTCAGTATGTCAATGGAGGTCAACACTATACCCCTCCATCTGTTAGTGAAAGGAGGTCAATGCTTCAGTCATCCAGTTACTGGGGAATGGAGGTCAAGATCTAAGTCATCCATCTAAAAGTAAACGGAGATCAATACTTCAATCACCCATATTCTAATGAAATCAGAATTTCAATCTTTAAAAAAAATCAGAGAACAAGAACCTATTGAATCTGCCATAATCAAAGAGCAAGAACTAAAACTTAGATCTATCAATAATCAAAAGCAAGGACAGTAAGAACTCCACTCTGTTTACAGTCAAAGAAGAAGGGTCAAAACAACCCAAATCTGTTTATAATCCAGAAATAACAATCAAAACAATTCAGCCCCCTCCACATCCAAGGCACAATGATCAAAACAACTCATGTATGTCAAGGATACAAACAACAACAACTAGGATCGTAGGTCAGGTGCATGATGTGATTTCATTCACCCCCTCCCCCTGTTTGTTTTCCAAAAACTATACATGCACAGAAATGTTACATTATGTTATAACACAGTATATGGACATGTCAACATGAAACCTGACACTAGTAAACCAATACTCAGATTAGAATTTATGAGCACCTGACACCAAAAATCATAATCTTCACAGCATTTCCCAGGACTGCAATCTTGCTCTGAAGACATTCCCGCTTCCCTTCATTTTGCTAAAGAAAAAACAAACAACAAAGAAAAACTGCAGCAGCTAATTTCAAGCATTTTTCAAGTACCTATGCTTAAAATTCTCAAGACTTTCATGAACTTGAGATTAATTCACAAGATACCATTGACCCTGCTGTGAATAATGTGAGTGGTTTCAACTCTCTTTGTCTCTTTGTTTGTTTCTTTGATGTGGTGGTGGTGGTGGTGTGTGCGTGCGTGCGTGCGTGCGTGCGTGCGTGTGTGTGTGTGTGTGTGTCTGTCTGGCTGGCTGTTCTTTTATCATTTTGTTCTTTGTTTTGATTCTTTTTTTAAACAATAATTTCTGTGCTTAACAATACAACAACAAAAAACACCCAACTAAAAAAGAGAAAATTTCCATTATGAATTGAAAGGAGCTGCAACCCTGAGAAATGGGAGTTTCAAATATCAAGGAACATTTCTATGACCTTCAAGGACTGCACAAACCTTGTACTGTACATGGTGTGATAATGTAAACACAACATCGACTGGATTGTGTGTACTGTCACAATGTGATGTCCTCACACAAAACTCACTTTCTTCCAGTTGACGTCTTCCGGAAGATTTCTGACACTGAGCGATGTCTGCTCGGTTCCAGGTCAGAGCCAGTTCCAACGATTCAGTTGATGTTTGGTGCTCAAGGCTGTCTCAGCTAAAACTTATTCCATTGGGAGTGAGTGTGGTGTGTGTGTGTGTGTGTGTGTGTGTGTGTGTGTGTGTGTGTGTGTGTGTGTGTGTGTGCGTGCGTGCATGTGTGTGTGTGTGTTTGTGTGTGTGTGTGTGTGAGAGAGAGAGAGAGAGAGAGAGAGGAGAGAGAGAGAGAGAGACACTGTGTGTGTGTGTGTGTGTGTGTGTGTGTGTGTGTGTGTGTGTGTGTGTGTATGTGTATGTGTATGTGTGTCTCTGTGTGTTTGTAAGAGAGAGAGAGAGAGAGAGAGTGTGTGTGTGTGTGTGTGTGTGTGTGTGTGTGTGTGTGTGTGTGTGTGTGTGTGTGTGTGTTATTGTAGTGTGCTCTGTGTGTGGGGTTTTCATCAACATCACATCATCACACAATATCATTTTTACTTTTTTAATTTTTATAACAGTATTAATTGTAGGAGTAGTTGATTATTATATATTTTTTATTTTTTCTATATCTTCATTTTAATGGCCTTTTCTGGGTTATTCCTATTAAACAACACACACACACACACACACACACACACACACACACCCCCAAACACACACTCACCACACACCACACACACACCCACACACCCCACAACACACACGCACCAAAACCACAAATCACAGTAATAAGGTGTTTCGACCGCAACTAACCTTTCGTGAGCACTGACAGATGGCAAGGTAAAGGTCTTCTTCCCTCCGAAATAAGAAGATCATCTGTAGACAAAAAAAAAAAAGCACAAAACGGGGACAACCACAAAAAAAAAAAAAAAAAAAAACTTTCAATCACCCCATGCAAAGATGACACAGCCCCCACAAAAAAGGGTACAAATCTTAGTTTTTCTAACTTAAAGGACAAAAATTTAAAAAACCTTTAAACCCTTTTTGACCATCACAACCCATTGCTGCGACAAAGGCAGGTGATTTAAAAAATGTTTAACAAAATGGGTTTTTTTTTTTTCTTTCTTTGTTTTAGTCTTTATGCTATTTGCCCAGTCGATACACACGCCTCTCCTGGACCTCAGCCACAAAAAAAAAGTTTTCTTCACTAGACCAAGAGAGACTGAACAGCACCATGGAAATGAACTAGTTTGGAAAAGGGGTGGGAGAATATGTTGTACTGGGTTCTTTTTTTCTGGTTTTTGATTTTTTTTTTTAGCTTTTTTTTTTTTTTGCTCATCCTGCCGGATTGAGTCTTTCAGTCCTCAGAACGAGACTATAAACTGAGGTTCCGTGTGTGAATGCACGCATAACATCTTGCACACACGTCAAATCCCATCACCAACTTTTGGAAGAGAAGGCCAGTTTGGCCGCTGGTATGGATGACACGTTACAACATACCATGCACCCTGCATGAGAAAATAAAAAGAATGAAGGAAGTAAGGAAACTGAGTGAACGATATTCAGCGATATGGACTGGATAAACATGGGAAACGACTGAAGGGAGCGCCAGCGGGCAGCTCTTCAGTCGGAAACTACCCAAGTAGGCAACCCTTTTGTAAAAAAGTGTGGATGGTAAAGGGCTTGAGCTTGGCCTCTGGCCAAGAATGGGGTTCTAGATAAGTATTCATTATAATAATTATAATTGAAGATGTCAGGCCAGGTCACAGTGCTGAGGCAGAAGTGGTGGATGGCTAGGTCGGGCTAGCTTCTAGGGGAGCCACAGGCAATTGTGCTTGCCCTGCATTCTCTCATTATCACTGTGTCATACAGGAAAACGGGTAAGTTACATGGAGGAGAGCTTTTGTTTGAAACGGGAAAAATAGGAGGGATCTGAAACAACTGGAAGAAGAAGGGGGGTTTGGAGGGGGGGTGGGGGGTGGGGGGGGGGGGGAGGAAATAGAAAGAAAATAGAACAGCAGATTTTTTTTTCTCTTTTTTTTTCCCCCAGAGTTTCCCCATGAACTTCTTGATATGACCAGCACTGGTCTTTTCGACTAACCACTCAGATTCAGATCCCGATCACATTCTGAAATAGCAACAAACAATAGAGATGAGTGTGATCAACCAAAGACAAACTAGTTAATAACAGTGGCAGCTATGGCAAAATGACCCTCCTGAAGAAGGGAAGATCAGGGCATGCGTACCAGTGCCAGGTGTTCTCCTCATTCTCACTCCCGGTGTAAAAAAAAAAAGAAAAAAAAGTAGGAGTTTAACAGAGAAGCATTTAAAAGTCACACACACACACACACACACAAAACACACACACACACACACAAAACTATAAAAAGGCAAATGGGTTCAGACACACGGCAGAAGGGACAAGCCAGTATCCACACTGAACACTCTGTACAGTTGTCACACCTAGTCACCAGATTACAAACACAACCCACAAAAAAAAGCTGATGCGTCCTAAACTGAGACAGAGAAAAACCTCCAAAAGAATTTCCAGAACCTGACAGGAGAATGGTCCACAAAAGGCAGAAAAACAGTAGACAACAATAAAGAAAGATACACATTTAAGAAAAAAACAAACAACAAACAAACAAAAAACAAACAAACAAACAAAGCAGAGTCAAAGAGAGTGGTAGAAGAGAGGAAGTTTTTAGGAAGAGTTACATGAGGTGGGTGAGTTATTTGTAACTGAAAGAAATAGAGGGCATGCATGGCCGGAAAGGAGCCTGCAGCAAATAGAACCACACCCCCCACACCCGAGAAACCATGTCACATGACCCTTTTAACCCACCAGGCGATCCCTCTTGATACCCTCGTCAAACTTGTGCATGACATTCACAATTTCTTCCGACGCCTTGTCCCCCCATTCTTGCTGTAAAGCCTGGGCCACGCGATCCTCCCGTGCTTTTCTCTGCCGTTCGTTCATTGTGTACTCTCCGCTGAACAATGGGCAGAAACATATTGTTCATTGTGTACTCTCCGCTGAACAATGGGCAGAAACATATTGTTCATTGTGTACCTCCTCCCCTGAACAATGGGCCCGAAACATATTGTTTATTGTGTACTACCCGCGAACAATGGACAGAAACATATTGTTCATTGTGTACTATCCGCTGAACAATGGACAGAAACATATTGTTCATTTGTACTATCCGTTTAACAATGACAGAAACATATTGTTCATTGTTACTATCCGCTGAACAATGGACAGAAACATATTGTTCATTGTGTACTATCCCTGAACAATGGACAGAAACATATTGTTCATTGTGTACTATCCGCTAAACAATGGACAGAAACATATTGTTCATTGTGTACTCTCCGCTGAACAATGGGCAGAAACCATACCCTTTGGGTTTATCCTCCACATAAATGAGAGCTCTTCATCTTGTGGGGAAAAAAAAAACCTCACTTGTAGCAAATTTTGGGAAAAATGTTTTTACACTCGTCAGAGAACATCCTAGTGAAAGAGTTCATGAAACCGTATATCAAAAACAGAAAGGTGCAAAACGTGAAGACAAACTGCACAAACCTTTGCACATTCACATTTGATGCTTGTGTTTGTGCACACAACACAAAAACACCACACACACACACAACACACACACACACACACACACAGAGCAAAACATTTCAGCAGCACTTCCCCTCTTGCCCTCCAACCTCGAAAATCGCCCCCTACTTCTGTCTTGAAGGTGTACTTGTGGGCCTCAGTGGGAAGTCCGCAGCACCGCCCGGTTGCCGGTACACACCACAAGGGGTTTACCCCCTTTCATCAGCGACTGGCATGCATCTTGTATGGCGTCCGGACCCCCTCCACCACCATCATCACCACCGGAAAGCCACCCCCATTTCTGCAGGGGGGGGAGAACAGGTATTGTGTGTGGGGAAAAAAAATCAACATTACCATACAATCTTGAATTCTTTCTTTTGAAAGCACAGAAAACTGCCACAGACTGTGGCATTACTTAAGAAAAAGGAACTGAAAAAAATACAAATTAGCACTCAAACAGAGTGTATAGGACGCTTATTTGATGCACAATTAAACGCCAAAAAAAAAAACACACAAAAAAAGACAATTTTACTCAATAGCTGCATACGATACCACAAACAACATACATGAAAAAGCACTAGATACGCAATCTGTTTTGCAGCCAGCATGAGAATGTACATGTACTAGTGAATAATGGGGACAAAAGACGAAACACTTTTGTCTTACCTTTGGGTCAGTTTACTTCTTTGAAACAGCAATGGACCATAATTATGTGCATTCCAGGAGCATTTGAGTTATACCTGAATTTCGCAAACATAACAAAAAACACAAGCAGGAAAGAAGTCTTCGAGAGTGTTTTTTTCAAAGGCGAGTTTGGTATGCAAAATCATAAACATTTATCAGCACATGTACGTGGCTGCTAAGAACAAATTATCACTTGTTTGTACTTTCCTTTTTCTTTTTTTTCCCCCCCTTTTTTTTTTTTACCGGGCACACATGAAGAAAAAAGTTCTAATGATCAACATTAATAATGTACATTAAAACATCATACAAGGTTATAAAAGAAAACATGCAACACACCTTATCTCAAATCCATCAAATCATGACATTTGAGAATGCAAATTACACTGACAAATTTCAGCATCACATTGTTCTGATCAGGCTCCAAGGTTGTGGATACCATGTAAACTTTAAAGGGTAAAAACTATACATTAATGTGTAATAAGCATTAGGCCTCTAATAATTTACTATATGGGCCCAATTTGTTTAGGCAGTGTGCATAATTCATCTCCATTAAGGACATATATTTCTCCATTTTATATCTATAGTCGAGCTCCTTCAAAAACGTGTTCAGTTATTTTATAAATGAAATATGTTCCCATTAGAATTATCAGATCTAACGTAATCATTGGTTTTTGTTGGGTTTTTCTTTTTGTCAGTGCCATGTTATATGATTTCCACATTAAGGGACAATCTTTCACAGTTCACTTTACGTATCATTGGTTTTTGTTGGGTTTTTCTTTTTGTCAGTGCCATGTTATATGATTTCCACATTAAGGGACAATCTTTCACAGTTCACTTTCAAGAAACTTTCAAGCTCCTTCCAGAAAGTATGTGTAAACTCACCATCCTACAGGTAGTGATGAACTGAATCTTTCTCTCTGTTACAAAAATTGCATTTGTCGCTTTCAACTCGACAAGTACTTTCAGTTTGAGTGTTCCAGGAATCCTCTGAGGTTCCTGCTTTCTTAAAAACAAATCTAGTTTGTTCTATTAAGATGGGCAATTAGGACACAGAGGACCATGGCTTTTGAAGGCATTTGTTGATAGGAGGAATACAGTGGAATGCTTTGTTGCCTCTCTTTACTCGTTTGTGTGCAACTACTATATCACCAGAACTGCAGATGCATTTCTTCAACGCAGCACCTACCTGACGTTGGAGTACAGAGCTTTTTCTCAAACTGAGCACGGAAGTTCGCAACACCGCCGTATCGATTGCGCATGCCATCGTCCACGAAGATGGAAGTGTGTGTGGTCAGGGTTCAAGGACACCGGTTTACCATGAAGAATCACGTTGGAGGCACGATAAAAGGCGTTGGATTTACCTGCAACACAACCCCATGGTTTGCCATCTGCTCCGCTGCCATGTTCGTTCATACTCACCATGAAATAGGATAGTGACCTTTCTCTGTTCTGTTCAGTCCAAGACACATTTTTTACTCTCCCCAAGACAAAACCGCCTGACCAAAATCAGTAATTATATCTTAATTATGTAAAGTAATGAATGACGAAGAAACCAGAAAACCTGACGAATACAGTGTTAGCACATACTATAACGCACTGATCGAAAAAGCCGTCTGCGTGCTCCTTCTGATTGGCCGTTACCTTCTGATTCAGCCAGTCACTTGACATAATACATCACCATGTCAGTGTTTTAAATAGTACTTTCAAAAATTAGTTTTGGCGACATGATTTTTCTGTCGGTTGTAATAATTATTGATATCAGCAAAATTATGCTGAATATCTTTTCATTTGTCTGCAGCAGATGTTTAGAAAACATTCAGCATCACTACACGCTGACACAAGTGGATTACCTGTCTTGTACATCATGTACTTAGCAGGCCTTACTGTCCTACCATAAAAAAGATGGTTTCAAAGGGAGGTGACTGCAGGTGGAAACTGAAGCAAACTTAAAAGAACAATGACTGTTTTCGCCAAATGAAAGGACAAACAAATCACAAGACAAAACACAACGCGTTTCGACCTCTTTGGTCTTCTTCAGGCAAGACTGGACAGCTGTTCAACATTCTTTCCCAGTACTGATTTTTCTTTCAACTTGCCTGCACAGTTAAAGAACATAATATTAAAGATGCTCAGGGGTGAAGGGGGAGAGGGAGGGAGGCAGAAAAAGGGCAGAGGGAAGGAACATGGAAGAATTTTCTGTTTTCTCTCTAGCTTTTATATAAAACCGCACACGCGCGCGCGCGCACGCACACACACACACACACACCACACACACACACACACACACACACACACACATGCACACACACATACACACTTGCGCCACACACAAACACACACACACACATGCACGCACACACACATACACACATGTGCGCACGCTCATGCGTGTAGCACGCACACACACACACACACACACACACACACACGCACACTTACACACCACACACACGCACGCACACACACACACACACACACACACACACACACACACACACACACACACACACACACACACACACAAATACACACACACACACCACACACACACACACACACACACACACACACCACACACTCTCTCTCTCTCTCACTCACACACACATACACACACACGCACACATACACATGTACGACACACACACGCACACACACACACACCACACAAACACACACACACACACACACACATATATTTTATATATATTTATATATATATATATATATATATATATATATATATATATATATATATACAGACACATTACCTTCCTGTCCTTTCCTTCCAAGCAAGCCTGTTGAAGACATATCCCCAGGGGGCGATGGCGATGCATCGTAGGAGATGCGTCATGCGGTCCTTGTCCCACTTGAACGCCTGACCCTCGTGCACCGCCTGACCCACACTCTTCATCACCCCCATGTTGAATCCAGAGGTGATGAGCCAGGCATTGGTCGTCTTGGCCGCCTGAGCACCACAAACATGTCTTTTTCCTTCTCAGAAATTCTAATTCAATTCACTGTCATCAGTAGGGGGCTTAGTAGGTGGTGTCCTGCACATGTTGGTCAGAACATGCGCCACTGAACACCACCGAAATGATTCGGCAACAGTGCAGTGTTTCCTCCAGTGGGCTGCCTCTTGACGACTTGACATTGATTGCTCCCTGTAGATTGCCGGTGCCGGGGCTGCGACGGGGTGTCGGGAATGAGAGGCATGGATGCATTGCCACTGAGGTGGCACAGAAGATGGGACAGCAAAAAAGAAAAAAAAATCTAAATCAACATAGCAATAACAACACATCATTCATAAACCGCTTGCCAAAGGTTCTAGGCACTGGTAATCCACACTCTCGTGTACGCAACAGGTTGCCTACCTGGGTAGTGCTGACTGAAGAGCTGCCTGCCAGCACTTGTCCATACCAACGGCCAAACTGGCCTTCTCTTCCAAAAGTTGGTGATGGGATTTTACATATGTGCAAGATGCTATGTATGTGTTCAAACACGGAACCTTGGTTTATAGTCTCATTTGAGTGAAAATAAAGTAAAAGCTGCAATCGCAATAATACTAGTATATAAGAAACTATTTCTCTCTTTTTTTTTCAGAAAATACAGCTATTCGTCATTCATGCAAGCAACAATACAGACTTACCTATTCATTCATCGGGATATCTCTTAAACAAAAGAATAAGAAAAAATCATGTGCGCATACACGAACACATAGTCATGCATGTCCACAGACATGTATCTCGATGGATATAGATGCATTATATGCAATACTTACGTGATACAAAACACCTCATGCATAATACTTACATGCTACAGGACATATTATATGCAACATTAACAAGCAACAGAACACATTTACATATCACTTATACTCTAACGGGCACATTACATGCAACACTTACATGCTACAGGACACATTATATATGACACTTACATGCTACATGACACATTATATATGACATTTACATGCTATAGGACACATTACATACAATATTGACATGCAACAGAATACATTATATATATATACCATTTACATGCTACAGGACACATTATATACAATACTTACATGCTACAGAACACATTATATATAACACTTACATGCTATAGGACACATTATTTGCAACACTTACATGCAACAGGGCACATTATATACAGTACTTACATGCTACAGGACACATTATATACAACAACTATGTGCTATGGGACACATTATATTCAACATTTACATGCTACAGGACGCATTCCTAAGAGGCTCACTCAGTTTAGGGCAATGAATGTTTCAAAGCTGTTTCTTCTAAGATACGTCACACACCTACGTCACTTTTCCTTTTGCAGACAAGCTTCAGCTACAAGAGGCAGTGGAGATGAATTTAGAATTTGATGAGTTCCAGAACATTTAATACAGGGTACTTATTTGGATCAATGTATGCGCCTAAGTATAGTCTGTTTTCTGAGCAAAAAAGACACATATCTGAGCCATTACACTTAACTGCCCATGGCTAGACCGATGCACAAAATTAAGTATCGCTAGGATCCACCTGCTTGGTTTCTGGTGCTGTTTCTTTCAATCTTCAGTATTACATCCCACAAGTTAAGCAACAACAGAATAGATAAATCCAAAACAGATTCTCATCATGTTTAGAATTTGAAGCACACTGTATTTCACTTGACTAGACCATGTCATGGAATACGTTCATGCAAGAAAAAGCTCTGAAACCAATTTCTTACAAAGGCACTCCATACAGTAAGTGCAGGAGACACCACACGGCATGTTTATTTCAACACAATATGTTATTTTGCTATTTGCTATGCCTGTGTGACAGTCCTCAACACTTCAATGACATGTGAGGTCTGCGCCTCAGACAGATAAAAACTCTGCAGGAAAGGAGCACACTATAAAGAAGAGATGTCTGCAAGCAGGAGGACACTACAAATGATGCCATACACATCTATCATGAAAGGAAACATCTTGATACTTATCAAAACTTTTTCTTGAAGATGCTCTGAAGATTTTTCCATACGAACAGAAGAACAGAAACAGCTGACAATTCAGTCATAGACCATCTTCAGGATTTGTTGTCATCTGTCCTGAGAAAGTGCGGCAAAGTAAAAGAACTAGAGTACGAGCTGAGACGTTACCAATGGGACATTGTGGGTATGTCGGAAGTAAGATGGACAGGCTTTGGAGAAGACATCACAGAGGAAGGACACAAGATGTGGTACAGTGGCGAAGAGTCACTACATGAAAAAAGCGTAGCTTTCATCGTACGCAAGAAATCACTGGATGCATCTTGAGCTGCACACCTGTTAACAGCAGAATGATCAGCTTTCGTGTGTCAGCCAAACCAAAGAAACATTAACATCATACAGGTGTATGCTCCAACTACCAGCCACGAAGATGAGGCGGTGGAAGAATTCTACGAGAAAGTAGAAGACACCATCAGAAAAGCCCCCAAGAAAGACATCATCATAGTTCAGGGGGACTTCAACGCCAAAGTCGGCCCAGATGCCTACAAAGACTGGGCTGGACAGTGGGTCAATACGGCACAGGGGAAACTAATGACAGGGACTTCGCCTTCTGGAGTTTGCCTGCACCCAACGGCTCACCATTGCCAACACCCTTAACCCCCACAAACTGTCAAGAAGAACAACCTGGCATGCGCCGATCGGAATGACTCACAACCAGATCGACTTTGTCCTCACTCCGCGGCGCTTCAAATCAAGCATCAATAAAGCAAGACGAGGACATACCCCAGAGCTGATATAGGCAGCGACCACGATCTTGTGCTGCTCACAATGAAGATCAAATTGAAGAAAAAGTACCAAGCTGCGCAGTCACGCATCAAGTTAGACCTGGAGAAGTTAAAAGACCCAGAGATAGAAGAGGCATTCCAGGCACAGCTCGGGGGGCGGTTCGCGGCCTCAACCTCCTGGACAATGACATCAACGACCTCACAAACAGCTTCAATGAGGCAGTCTGCGAAACAGCAGAGGAGTACTTGGGCGACAGAGGAAGAAACACCAAGCATGGATCTCAAACGACATCCTTGACCTCTGCGACAAAAGAAGATCATTGAAAAATACGAAAAATTCCAGCCCTGAACAAGCCGCACAGTATCGAAAAACCAACAACCTTGTAAAGAAGGAAATGATTGAAGCCAAAGAACAATGGATCAATAATCAGTGCGAGAACATTGAGAAAGGCATGGAAAAGGGAAAACAGCAAACATGCCTTCACCACACTGAAAAACCTCACCAAGACGCAGCAAAACAGATCGTCAGTCATCGAGGATACCTCAGGCGAGCTGCTGACAGAAAGCTCCGCTGTTTTGAACAGATGGACACAGTACTGCCAAGAACTTTACAACTACCTGTACAGCCAGACGACAGTCTGTTTGAGGGGGACTCAAACACCATCAAGGGAATCCTCACCACTACCAGTGATGAGAGAAGAAGTGGAAGAAGCCATCGGCAGCCTTCCGGCAGGGAAATCACCTGAGCAGACAATATTCCAGCAGAGCTGCTCAAACATGGAGGAAGGAATTGGTCACTCTAGTAACATCGATTTGTCAGAAGATCTGGGAGACAAAACAGTGGCCCACAGAATGGACTCAATCACTCATCATCCCCCTGCCCAAAAGGGAAATCTACGCCAATGCCAGAACTACAGAACAATAAGTCTCATTAGCCACACCAGTAAAATCATGCTCAGAGTCATCTTGAATCGACTGAAGAAAGAGGCGGAAGAACACCTGGCGGAAGAACAAGCTGGTTTCAGGGCAGGCAGAAGCACAGTAGAACAGATCTTCACCTGCCGGATACTGATGGAGAAACATCTGCAACATCAGAGAGACCTGTTCCACAACTTCATTGACTTTAGGAAAGGTTTGACAGGGTGTGGCACAAGGGTCTGTGGCAGGTGCTCAGAAAGTTTGGCATAGAGGGGGTCTCGTCCAAACCATCCAGGCGCTGTATAACACCACCAGCAGTGCAGTCCTCCTCAACAACCAGATAGGGGACTACTTCAAGACCACAGTTGGAGTCCGTCAAGGCTGCCTGCTATCTCCCGTACTGTTCAATCTCTTCCTGGAAAACATCATGTGTGAAACCATCCATGACCTTCCACTCCACTGTCTCCATCGGAGGAAGAATCATCAATAATCTGAGGTTCGCAGATGACATCGACCTGATGGGAGGCAGCAACGAAGAACTACAAGACCTGACAAGAGACTGGAAGAAAGGGCAGGTGCATATGGAATGGAAGTGAGCACAGAAAAAAGCAAAGTCCTGGTCAACAGCACAACCAACACCCATGCTGAAATCTACATGAACGGACAACAGCTTGAAGAAGTGGGCGCTTTCAAATACCTTGGCGCCACTCTCACCAAAGACGGACGCTCTACACAGAAATCAAGACCAGACTAGCGATCGCAACAGCAGCAATGGCAAAGCTAAACAAGATCTGGAAGAGCAGGGAGATCAGCTTTCCTACAAAGATGAAGCTGTACAAGTCCCTGGTGCTGTCCATCCTGCTGTATGGCTGCGAAAGCTGGACCATGACAGCACAGACCACCAAGAGAATCCAGACGTTTGAAACTAAATGCTTCAGGCGCTTGCTCGGGATCTCTTGGCAAGACAGGAAGACAAACGACCTTGTGAGGAGTCAAATAACATCACTTGCAGGCCCCCAAGAACCCCTCTTGGCAACAGTCAAGAAGAGGAAGCTGTCGTGGTTCGGGCATGTCATACGCCACAATTCACTGCCCAAAACAGTCATCCAGGGCACACTGGAAGGTGGCAGACGAAGGGGACGACAAGCCAAATGCTGGATGGACAACATCAAAGAATGGACCAGGATGGATGGCCCTACGCTGATGCGACAGGCAGAGGACAGGGCCGGATGGCGGTGCCTGGCTTCGAGAGTGTCTCTCATCTCTCCTCTACGCCCATCATGGGCAAGAGAATGATGATGATGATGATGATGTCCTGAGGACATTTCTACCACTAAAACATCGACTATTTCTGTTCTTTTGTATTATGGAAAATCTTCCGAACATCCTCAAAGAAAGATTTATATGTGAAATAGAAGATTAGGCCCCTCCTTAACGGCTTCGTTTTCATCCAACAGCCATTTTGATTTGGGCCGAATATGAGAAGATAAATGGTTTCTCATTCTTCGTTTTCACTGTCCTAAATGTTATTTGTTTTTGCCTGAAGAAGACCCAAGAGCCCAAAATGCATTGTTATTTTGTCCTGTACTTTGTTTGTCTGTGTCCTTGGCGGTAACTAACCCCCTCTCTTTCTGAAGATCAGCAGGTCAAGAATCATTTTTCTTATCCGGATACTTAACAAAACATGCATAAAAAGATGTCACACACAGTCACGTGACAAAGACGGGTGCTGTGACTCCACCTACCTTAATCAAGCCGGTGGCAAACGTGTCCTCATTTCTCCACCCAGGCGAAAGTTCTTGGCTCCGCCCACCACAGAGATGACCAAGTTGGGGGGGTTGGGTTTCATGATGTGCCAGAACTCCTCCATGAACTCCAGGCAGGAGTCAACGCTGTCTCCGTTGCTCAGACGCAAGTACTGCCCACAAAAAGAAAAAACACACTTTATCCACTGAAACCTTCCCATCAGTGGCTCCAGTGCTCTGAAAACTTTGTTCAGGACATACAACTCCCTTTTTAGATACTACATTCAACTTCCTCCGTACCCCCCATCTCCTCCCCAAATTATGACTCCCTCCCATTTACGAGATAATATTTCATGATTTGTCGGGGTCACTCTATAGAGTTATGCGATATTTAGTGTAAGGTTCACATCCACTCTGTGAACTGCATTCATGCATCTTGATAATGTAACAGTGTTCTTCCAGGGTTAATGAATGTATCACACACACACACACACACACACACACACCACACAACACACACACACACACACACACACACACACACACACACACAGGAGGTGTCAAGCTGATAAAGAATCACTGTTTATTTCTGGAACATGTCCTCAATATATCTATGCCACAAAGCCCATTTTTAAGTCACAAAACATGTTATGACAGAACATTCAGCCTGTAAGACATTTAAACATGAAATAAGAAAATTAGAGACAACTTTTTTCACAGAAAAAAAGAAGAAATCAAACCACTGTAGTAGGGAGGTTAGTGTCATGTCCTTCGGGGCTGAAAGGTCATGGGTTTGATTCCCCATCACAGGTGTTTATTTGCGGAATTTAAATCCATGGCTGGTTCGTACCCACAGCTAAGAATGTTGTAGTCTCCGATGGGAAGACTGGAATCACACAATCAAGTTTCATCCACTTCATGAAGGCTCTTTGCACACATTGGTCAACCTTCCTGACCAACATTGCAGGTGTCTGAATATGTTCTGGCTGATACAAGGATATATACATTAGGACAAGAAGATTAGAGAACGACCCTGTCACGTAATCTCTCACCGCACTGCAACACCTCAACATCAGCTGCATCTCTCTCATCCTTGTTGATCACCATGAGAAAAAAAAAAAAAAGTCTCAAATTCTGTGCCCTTCTAGGCACTGCTCTCATGATGACCTCATTTTAGGTTGCCTCTCCATGTCCATGCCTGCACTGACTTTGTGCTTATGTCATTGGTGCGGCTGGCAACTTCATGGGGCTTGTCAAAGGATGGATGAGGATTCTGACTTTCCATCACATCACAAACCACAGCATGGGCCATTTCCTTTTTATCAGGTTTAACAATAGATATTTCTCTCAGAGCATTCAAATACAACACAAACAGAATAAAAGAAATATTTCGCAGCTGCCCACCTTCATCCTTCCGTCGCCTGGCGTAATGAAGAGGAGAAAAAAAAAATCTAAACATACAGCTGCTTTGCAAAAAAAAACAACAAAATTATAATTATATATATATAAATATAATCGAAAAGGGCCCAGGAGCAGGCGTACTGTAAAATCTGCTTTCCAGAGGATTGCGATGGTTCTCTCATGCAGCTAGTGAAGGGTTTTCATTTTTATAATATACATTTTCCCATTTTTTCAGGGTTTTTTTTCCCTTTTTTTTTTTTAATTTCAAATCTTTGCCAAGTTTTACTATAATTTAAGGAAGAATTGTTTTAAACCTACACTTGTTTTCCCCCCCTACTTAATTGTTCAGTATTATATATATATGTGATGCGCTCCCACAAAGGTTACATTAAGTTCATTTTGAAGATTTGAGATTTTGGCACCAGTCAGAAACTAGAGAAAAATTTAAACTTCCCCATGATATGCTTGGTTTTGTTTTAGGTTTATTAAAACCAAAGTTATAGTAGTTTATATCCAGCTAGTAGCAAAAACGCCCCTTTTGAGAAAATGCCTGTTAAAGTTGACAGAGCAATCTTGATGAAAAACCTTTGCAACAGGGGTTATTTTTTAATAGAAATTTAATGAAACTTGGAGCAAACAATCTTTTACTCCTTCCTGCATCAATCAACGAGACATTTATCACTAATTCGTCCTCTTTTTCTTTTTTTCAAGTGATTTCCTTTTAGAAAAAAAATGAGCATGTTCAAACTGCAGATCACAGAAAGTGTCTCGCTCATTTGGATTTCATTTACAAACAGTTTTGCTGATTTTGTGGGATGCCCCATCATCTTTTGAAAGAATTTTTGAGAATCAAT